>JAMAJW010000095.1:0-127952 GCA_023628855.1 Coniochaeta sp. PK30-01
GGCTTACCCTTTTTTTTTTTTTTTTTTTTTTTTTTTTTTTTTTTTGTGTTGTTGTTGTTGTTTTTGGGGTGTTTTTGTGGTCCGGAAGACCAGGCAGGACGTAGCAAAGATAGTGTCCGATGTTGAGATGGCCGCCCCCAAAGCACATGATGTTCTGAATGGCCTGGCGCTCTCTGGGGACGGCCATCTGGGTGAGACGTGGTGAAGATGGTGCCTGATCTTCCGGATGGCCGCCCCCAAAGTGCCTGATGTTCTGACTGGCCTGGCACTCTTTGGGGGCGGCCTGGCCTTGAAAACGGCCTGGAGTCTTGGACTGAAGTCTAGTTAGCCTCAAGCTCGCATCATGCGTGGGTAATGTGACATAGTAATGTGATCATATTCAGAGAGAAGATTATGTGTTCGACACGTTCCCGTTAAGACGCGACAACCGCCGGAAAGCCGGCACTGAGGTTGCCTCATCGCGAGATTTCCGCCTAAGGATGACGATACGATGGTTCTCATCATGAGAGGGGAGGGGAGGGGACCGATGGGTAAGGAGTACTTACAATTTCCAAGCTCCATCAGCAAAGTCTGATGCAGACAAAAGACCAAAAAGACCAGGAAGACGAGAGTGCGAACATCGTACAAGGTGTACAAGGTGTACAAGGCGCCAAGTGCCCTCGACCATTGTGGAGATCTGTGAGGTCGAGGTGCTTAATCATCGTAGGATATGTGACGCCGTTGAGCCGGCCGGGGAATTGCGCTGGACTCTTGAGGTTCATCGCCATAGTCGAGGCTTGCCAACCCAGTGTCCACCACATCCCATGTTCGTTTCCGGAGATCTGGTTTGTCCGGCTCAACGCGTGCCTTCGTCCGCCTGCGCTTCTTCTTCTTGCATGCTGTCTTGATGGCCTCGGAGGGGTGGTTGTCCTCGAGCGGCAAGTCACCGGGCTCAGTGGCATCGGTGGCAATTGGTGTTTTTGCCGCGGTTGGTGTTGCACTCGGTGTCGCAGGCTTGGAGATTGCTGACTCTCCTGAGCGGCGCAGGGCTTCGAGTTCAGAATGTCTGAACATGGCAATCTGTTCATCGGTGAGGGTACGTTTCACGCCGTCTTCATAGTATCCGAGTCCATCGTCTTCCTGGTCTTCGTCTTCGTAATCTTCATCATGATGAAAGCAGCTGTCTTGTTCCGGAAGCTGCGCATCATGGGGTGGTAGGAAATTGGTCGAGAAATGTTGGATGCAGGCACGGCCAAAATGCGCCTCGTGGAAAGACTCGAGCTCTGCCTGGTAGGATGTTAGAATGAGACGCGAGACATGCATATGAGAAGTACAAACCTGGCTGACCATAGGCGCCCGAAGGGCCTTGCTCGCCATTGCCCTTGGTGTTGAAATGATGTCAATGACTTAAGATGAGTGTCGCGATTTTTGCGGTTCGCGCTGAGGCCGCGGGGTCACGTGGAGACCACTTTCCCCAAACAAGGGTCAAAACGAAGATGATGTTTGTTCTTCGCCCAAAGGTTGTGAAGATGATAATTCTGAGGTTCAGGGGATGGGATGTGGTCCAGAGATGGAGGTCGTTGTTGGGACTGAAGCCAATAAACGGCCGTGGTGATTTTATTTGTGATCCCACGCGGCGCTCTCAATGTCGGGTGGTACGACAAGAACTGTAGTGAGAGCAGCAGAGGCTGGTGCAGGTTGCATATAGTGGAAACTCTTGGCTGTTGTTTGATGCTGGAGATGGCTTTATCTTTTTCGATCGGGTCTCATCAACAGCAGGGTCCTCAGAGCCTAATTTTGACTGAGGAGAGCCAGGGCGCTTTGGAAAGCGCGAACAACTTCCGTCACTTCGAATAATCAGTAAACTTGCACGAGAGACTGAGCAGAATAGACTCACAATGCTTTTTCTTCTGCACCAGGCTCTGTTCGGCAATCTTGACATATCTCTCGCGAGTCTGCAATCGCTTGGCTCCGCGTTCGTTATCGTGAACGGATGCTGCGGATGCCCATACGTTGAAGTACTGTGATACGATTAATAGGCGAGACAGGTCAGTGTCAGGACAGGTGAGACATACCTTGACCAGCCTGTCAAACTCTTCCAGAAGCTCTTTTTCCTGGTTGTTGGCGTCAGCGAGTGCTTGCTCGTAACGACCCTCAAACTCGTCCCAGTCGAAAGGTGCCAGATGCCCAGGGGTGCTGGGGGTCGTGGCAGTGTTGTCCTTGTGACCGTTCATGCGATCATCCGACGTCTTGGGTTCTGGAGTCTTGACTTGAGCGCGATGTGCCGGCTGCTGTTGGGTGAAAGGATCAGCAGCCATCAAGTCGTGGTTCTTAGTCTCAGCGGTATCCGGCTGAGGAGCTTCTGATGGTTGTTGAGGAACTGTTGGCGATTCAGGCCGATCCTGAGGTTCGTTCTGGCCCTGGTTGCCTGTGAGAGTGTGTTGCGGTGAGCCCGATGCCATCGCCTCCCACTGTGTGTTCCTGGTTGTCCTGATTTCCTATTCCTGGTTCCTTCTTGGGAACCTTCTCGTTCTCTGCCCTGGTTCTTCGAGGAACCGGCGTGTTTTTTTTTTTTTTTCTTCTTTTTTTTCTTTTTTTTTTCTTGTTTTTTTTTTGTTTGCTGCGGCCCGACTCCCGTTTTCCAGAAGGCAAGCGCGAATGTGAAGTGTGGATGTCCGCAAGCCGTTATGTCCGAACGACAAGGAATGTGATGTTTGTATGACGTTTGCTGGAGACAACGGCTGATTGCGGAGGTAAAGATTGAGAGCACCACACCCGAGACAACAGGAATTTGGTTATGTCCGTCTATGAGGTGATGGGTGTTTGTTGTTTTGCCCGAAACAACAATGGAGAGTGCTCGTGACCTTGGAGAAGTGATCAGAAAGCAGGAAGGCGCGTTCCGTCACAACAGCAATAACAGGTCGTAGGGGTGTAAGGTTGAGACCAGTTGCTGAAGCCGTTTGCCAGACGGCGAGAACTCGTTCTTGATTGAGACTAGAGTTCAGTAAGGTTGTGTGTCTGCGACAAACCGGAAAGGGATTGAGGTGTTCGGTCTGTCTGGAAAATGCGCTGTGAACGCGTGAGGTTGAGGAGCCTGATATTTGCAAGGATCAAACGACTTCCGCAAAAGTCGTTGCGCCAAAGGTGATAAAGGTGGTAAGTTGCGATCCCTGAAGATGGAAGGATCGCGCCCAGACAAGGGTTGTTCAAGGTTGAGAACAGTTGCTGAGAACAGTCGCTGAAGCCGTTTGCCAGACGGCCTGAACTTGGTCGGTCTTTGATGTAAAGATTGGTATTTTGCGCCTGAGACGAAACCGAAAAGGTGTTGAGATGTCGGTTTGTTGACAAATGCGCCAAAGGTGATGGAGGTGTGGTATCTATGCCGTGATCCTGTACGATGGAAGGATCCCGCACAGATAGGAGCTGTTCAAGGTTGAGAACAGTTGATGAAGCCGTTTGCCAGACGGCTTGAACTTGGTCGGTCTTAATGTAGAGATCGGTGTTTTGCGCCTGAGACGAAACCGAAGAGGTGTTGAGATATCGGTCTGTTGACAAATGCGCCAAAGGTGATGAAGGTTTGTATGCTGTGATCCTGTAAAATGGAAGGATCCCGCTCCGAAGGTTGGTTGACCTGGACAGCTGTGAAATTGTGTGCCAAGTTCAACAGAGAAATGTTGGATCGCTGTTGCCGAATGTTGTTCGTTTTGCCAGAAACGGAAACAGCGATGGGTGAGCTCACTTGTGGAAAGAGCTTGCCCAACTGTCGCGCGCCACTGCGACTTGATGTTTTAAGGTATGTGTAAAGTAAGGAGTTGCAAGGTCCGCCGTCAAGAGATGCCGGAGAACTGATCGGATCGATCAGTGCTTGCTGGAGTTCCGAGGTTCACAGGTAAGGTGAGGTAGATATTGTGTGATGTCTGTCAAGCCTCGAAGTGATAATTTGTTTTCTCGTCCGCCAAAACGAGAACAAGTTGATGATCGATGAGAATGGAATGTGAAGGATCAACAAGATGCGACTTGTAAGTGAAAGCCGTGAAGTTATGTGTTGTTGAAACTGGCCTGCCTCAGGAATAATTCGGCTGGCTCAGTCGTGGAAGTGCCCTTGCTTCCTCCTGCTTGATGATAGGTCAAGCAGTCAGTTCTCGAAGAACCTGACTCGAATCAGAACCGTTTTACAGTCTGGTGGTGCTGTTCGAGTTGCTGCCTGTCGGTGTGCCACTACCGATAGGTAGACAGTCTGGAAAATGTGTGAATTTGGTGCGAAGTTGAGGAAAGTAGCCGAAGCTTTGGATGCGATTCCCATGGATGCAATCTGGGGATGGGTATGCGCAACAGTCGACAAATCAATTTTGATGCCCAATGTCGTCTTCTTCTCTCCTCTCCTGAATTGGATTTCGGCCTGATAGGTTGGCCTCTTTCCGTTGTCTCCCAAGACGCGAATGAATGTATGGGATGCCCTACATAGTAGATGCTGAGCTGTCGAGCCTAAGCCATTATGACAACTCGTGATGTGATTGGAAGGTGCGTTCCGGGGTTCTTTTGTGGATTCCCCGACACGACTTGCAGGGGTCAGATGATGAGTGACAGGGATGTGTCATGCAGGCGGACGCTAGCGACCAGTGCGACTGCCTTCTCCGATAAGATGATAGATGGATGGATGGAGTGCCTTGCAGCTGGACTTTTGGATGCGTGACGTCGAGTGTCAGTGTCACAGAATCGCCTCCGAAAGCTTGCCCATGTCGCTCGTCTGCCTGCTCATCCGACCTCAAAGGGTTTGCCCAAACCCCTTATAATAAGCAGACGGACAACAACTGGGAAAAAAACAATCTGGTTGCTGTTGCCCTTCGAAAATGATGTGACTGCCTACCTCTCAAGAGTCTGTTAGACCGGCCCCCATTTTGAGGAAGGAGCTGACCAAAGACTTAGACAGTCAACAACCACTTCATCGAAACCGACCCTCTCAAAAATCGGTTCGACAAACCACACAACTCTCTCTCTCTCTTTCTCTCTCTTCCTCCCTCAGCTTCGCGTCCAATATGGACCGGATACACTGCGATATCTGCCATCGGGCGCATAATGGACAAAAGCTGCCGTTCCTCTGCGTGGTAGATGCTCGGAACCGGCTGTATGAAGGTCGCGTCCAAAATGCAACATCCCTGATCCGAAATGGCGCTCTCGAACAGCAGGTCAACGCTCTCATATCATCCGCCCAAGACGACAAGGAGCGGACTGCTTCGTCAAATAATGTTCGTGTTGCCAACTGGAAATCGGAGCAGGCGGCGGCCATCGACAGGACCAACCAGATAATTGCTCAAGCAGACAAGCTGAAAGACGAGGTGGATGCTGTCCGGAAAGAAATTCAACATCGAAAAAACGGTATTGCTCGCAGAAAATCAGATCTCGCTGCAGTGTCGGAAGGAATCGCAGCGCGGAGAACGAGACAGGTCGAAGACATCGAACGATCAATGCAAATGTCGAAGTACAAATGGAACCGAAGTGCAGACGCGATGGCGGCGACGCGAGCCTTCCTCTGCGAAGAGGCTGCCCGGCTGTATGGCTTGCGCCAGATCCGCAAAGGAAACCAAAAACGGTTCGAGATCGGTGGTGTCGAGATCATCGATCTCCATGCTCTTAACAGTGAGTCGGCGTCCCTTTTGCCATGATCTGATACCCTCTCAAAAAAATAAAAATAAAAAGACCGAAGGGGGGCGAAGGACCGCAAAGAGCTGACAATAATCGAACAAGACTTGTCTCCGGAAGTAATCTCGACGTCTCTCGGCCACATCGCGCATATTCTGGTGCTGGCATCGCACTATCTTGCGATCCGGTTGCCTGCGGAGGTCACCCTTCCTCATCGGGATTATCCGCAGCCGACAATCTTCTCTCTCGCCTCATCGTACAGACATGGTGACATTTTTTTCCCGGGTTCGGCATTGCCGCAGCAAGCCGCAGACACCAGGAGCGAAGGCAATAGCCTTCACATCCCTCGGCCGCGACCGCTGTTCGTCGACAAGCCTCTCCCACTGCTTTTAAAAGAAGATCCGTCATCGTACAGCCTCTTCCTCGAGGGCGTCACCCTTCTGGCATATGACATTGCCTGGGCCTGCAGCAGTCAAGGAGTTAGCATCGGTGATCGAAATTCTTACGAAGACGTGTGCAATATCGGGCAAAACCTGTGGCGCCTCTTGATAGGTGACCAGCTGCACCGCAAGGCCGGCGAGCCAACCTTCCCAAACCCGGTCGACAGCCCAAGAGACGATGATGCGCAGAGAGCCAAACCACAGATAGGTCGATGGTCTCATGGCACGACTCACTCGTTCCTGGGCGGTGCAGAGGGAACCGAGTATATCCGTAACTTCAAGCTGCCGGCGCCCATAAAGCTGGCCGACCGGCTCAAGAAGAAGCTCTCCAACGAGGCGCCAATGCTGGAGTGGGAGAAGATTGATGGCGATGAGGCCCGGGCAGGAGATGAGGATGTGGGTGAGGGGGCGAATCGGACCGCTGGGTTGAACGGGTGGACAAAGGTGAAGAACAGGGGGCAGATGAGTTAGAATATGGGAATGTATACCTTTGAATGTCTCCAGGACCGGAACAAAGTCCGAGGTTTTTGCGTGTGTAGCTCTCTCACGGGACCACTCGGGCCACTTATCTTCGTCCGCCACGACCACGGCCTCGGTACGAGTTGGCACCCCTTCGGGCGGAGCCGTCTGGGATGATCGTCTTCTTTGGCGAAGAAGACGCGGGAAGAACACGTGGGGTGATGGGAGGGGGCGACTCGTTGCCGAACAGATGGACTTTCAGTTCGGGATTCTCTGGCGCGCCGCTGTAAATCTTCTCCGGCTCCGCCTTCGGCTTCGGCAGCCTCGGAAGATCGGCGACGGGCGCGTTGAAACGCCAGGCATCTGGCGGCGGAGGGTGGCTCTGTCCACTGCTGCCATCCAAAGCCGGTCCAAACCCGCCGTCGGGAATGGGGAAGTCGGGGAAGCTCGCGCCTCCGCTGGCCGGAGCCAGCCCAAGCCCTCCAAGGTGGGGGACTGGCCTCTTCATTCTCGGCTTCAGAATCCTGCGTTCAGCAGGATTCACCGCACCGGAAGGTGCGAGGTCGACAACAGGGGCAACGTCCGCGCGAGCAGACGCTGCAGGAACCACCGGAGCCTGCGCAGATACGGCCGATGGTGCAGGAGCCACCATCGCCGGGTCCAATACCACGGTGGCAGGGACCGCCTGGGCCGGGGTTGACGGTGCAGGGACCACCATGGCCGGGTCCACTGGGAACGCCGGGGCAGGGGTCGACGATGCAGGGACCGCCGGGGGCAGAGGGGTAACGAGCGATATCGCAGGAACAGCCGGAGCCAGGGCTACCGCCGCGGGAGCAGCAGGCACCACCGGAGGCAACGGAGTTACGAGCGATATCGTATGGACCGCCGGGGCCGGGGCCGGTGCCACCACCGCCGGAGCAGCAGGGACCGCCTGGGCCGGGGCCGGGGTCGAGGAAGCAGTCACCACAGGAGGCAACGGGGTCACCAGCGATATGGTAGGAACCGCCGGAGCAGGAGCGGGGGGCGCTGGGACAACCGGAGCAGGAGCAGCCGGCGTAGGAACCACCGGGGCAGACACCGCCGGCGCAGGAACCACAGGAGCAGACACCACCGGCTCAGGAGGGGTTGGCACAGGGCCAGACGAGGTCGCCGCTGCCGCCGCTGCCGCCTTCGCCTTCTCCTTCTCCTTCTCCTTCTCCCTCTTCTTCTTCGACTCTTCTGCCGCGAGCTGGAAATTCGACTTTCCCTTCTTGGTGACCTTCGGCTTGGTCTCCGTGCCTTGGGCTGCTTTCTCCGCGGCGCGTCGAACTGCTATCGCGGCCAGCTGCGGGGACTGGCGTGCCATCCGAGGGCGGGGGGGGGGAGGGGGATTGAACCCCGTGCCCTGACCGACACCCCTACCTGTGGACTGGCCGCTCGGCTGCACTTGTGCCGGCGTCGTCTGGCTGGGGGGGGGAGGGGGATTGAACCCCGTACCCTGACCGACACCCCCAGCCGTGGACTGGTCAGCGTCAGCCATGGACTGGTCAGCCACGGACTGATCAGCCATGGACTCGTCGTTCGACTGCGCCTGCTGGACTGGCTGGACGTTCGACTGCTGCTGCTGCTGCTGCTGCTGCTGCTGGACTGGCTGGTCGTTCAACTGCGGCACCTGTTGAACGGGCTGGTCGGCCGGCTGCGCCTGCTGTCCACCGGTGTTGTAGGACAACGGACCCAAGTACTGGTCCTCGCCCGGAGCCTGGGAGAAGTTCGACGCGAGCGCTTCCCCCTTGACGGGGTCAACGCCGCGTGACGGACGAAGCGACTTCTTCCCCTTGCAATACGGTCCGCGAAGCCGATGAAGGTCACGGTCGAATTGGGTAACCATTCGGGCCGTGGGCGCTTCATGGCCGATGCCTCGCGGCATCGGGTTCTCTGGAGTTGGCTCATTGTTGCAGAGCGCTGCAAAGATATTCTTCGAGATGAAGGGAGCTCTATGCTCGACCCTCCGGACGATCTCGTTGCACTTGTCTTCGTAGCTCTGCACGGTGTTCTCGAAGTCGGCGAGAGTGGTGCGGTTCTGACTTGCTAGGTCAGACAAGAAAGCGACCATCTCTTTCTCGGCATCGGCTCTGGAGTCAATTCCTTGGAGTAGCTGCCTCCACAGGGGGACGTCCAAACGCCGAGCTGCCTCCGATGGTATCTTGGCCTCGAGCAATGACGGGATGTCGAGAGGTGGAGGGTCGACGTAGAACCGAAGGCGTACTTGATACTTCTTCTGAACGTTGAGGACGTTGTCGTGGTACTGCGATGCCTGTCTAACCAGGATATTGAGTCGATCTGTCTGATCACGGAACAGCGCGCGCAGGCTGTCACCCTCTGCGGTATCCGGAAATGCTTGACCGATCGCAGGGCGTCCATTCCACTTCTTAAACGTGTTGACTCTGCCTGTAACAAGAGGACCCCGGGACCATCGCAAGATGGTAGGGACAAACTCACACAGCAGCCAGTATATGACCCAGAGGATGATCATGGCGAGGACCCAGAGGGCGTAGAGTGAATTCTGGGCGATATTCAGGATATACGGCGTCCACTCGCTATTGTCAACCGTGTGCATCAGCTTTTGCCAGTCATCGTCTAGCTTTTTCGCGTCAGCTTGGAGTTGATCGTAGAATTTGCGGATGCTGTCCAGATAGTAGAGGCAGAGAGCCCAGGGAGAGAAGAAGATGATGCGAGTGATGTTCATTGGGCCGAAGACGTAGGTCTCGTTCGAGAAATCGCAAAATTGCTGGTAAACATCTTCGAAATCAATAATGCCACTGAAGGCGTAGTCTACGAAGTAGACAAAGCACACCGCGATGGTGGCGTAAAATAAAGTCTTGGTCAACAACAACATCTTGGTGTCTTGACGGCGATGATAATTATGAAGGTGTGATGTCGATGGTAATGACGAGAGAGAGGTATCGTGACGATGGTAATGATGGTGATGACGAGCGAGAGGTATCTTGACGATGGTAACGATGGTGATGGTGAGAGAGAGGTATCTTGACGATGATAATGGTGCTAATGACCAGAGAGAGGTATCTTGACGATAATGAGGGTAATGATGAGAGAGAGGTTATCTTGACGATGATAATTGATGCAAATTGATGCTGCTGAGCAGTTGGGCTGTTTGGGCTGTTGGGCTTTGTGAAGCTTTGCAATAATTATCTTGGGTTGTGTGGTGATGCAAAACGAAGAAGGTTGAGGCAGGGTCAAAATTTTGGGGCTGGTAGACATTTGTTTACTTCTTGGACCAGTGCATCACATGAGCAGAAGGTACAAGACGAAGTTTTGGACTTTTTACTTGACCAAAGTGCGAACCTGATGGATTAGGTTGTCAGTGGTGGTCAATGGTGACTCTGTGGTCACCACGTCTTCACCACATCTTCACCATTCGCTCGAGACCGTTACTTCACTCGAGCACCCAACTCAGCATCTGAACCGCCAGCAAGGCACTCAAACCACCACGATAACACATCTCATGCTTGTTCAAGATATCTACATAGCCGTAAGAATAGCCTCCTCTCGCAGTCCTCTCAAGATGCCGGAATAGGGGCAAAGTAAACAAACCCGACACTCGGTCGTCTCTGGTCTAGGTGCTGCCCTGGGCATTTCCCAATATATCTCTACAAAGCTTCTCTCGGTGGGAAATCTGCTACATGAACTTTCGAGTTGCCCTTCGAGGTCTTCGTTCTGACCTGTCTTGTTATTTTTACGTTGTCGTAATCGTACAAGACAGAGATTGGGATATTTGGTGACTCCGTCTTTTCTCCACCACAACCATCACCAGACAGGATATCTTGCCGCAGAGAGCAATGTTCCATAGCCCAGGTGACAGACATGCACTTACGGTCATGTCAATACCATCTAGATGCGTTCGTAATCACATGCGCCCATGGCAAGTAAAGCAAGTTTTGGGAGGCAAGCAAGATGGAGTATTTCGTGGACAGTTAGGTAGACAGAGGTTCAAAAGAAGACCAAGAATGGTTGTATCATTTCATACCGGAGAGCAGCTAAGGCCAATACATGCATAACAATCAATGCTTCCTTCCCAAAGACGCCCTTCAACCCCGACCTGATCCCTACATCCCTATCATTGCTTCCGGCCCCTGGCCACAAGCAGCCCATGTAATCCAGCCATAACATCAAGCCATGACTCCCCCTTCTCCTCCCATCCTTTAACCGCAGTCCCAATCCTGCTAGCCAAGAACTCAGCAAGCTTGTCTGTCTTGAAAGACTCCCCGTAGACCACCTCCGCCCGCGGCACAATCTCGACCTCGACATCACCCCCCGGGACCATCTTATGCCGGAGCCCAAGCATAACCTCAACCTTGCTGGCCAGCGGCACGAGAACCAAGCTCGACGTCACACAGATCTCTGAGTCAGACGTCTTGCTCACTGTCGTGGGGAAGTGGACGTTCAACAGCCTCACGTGATCAGCCACGCCTCGTCCCATGTCCCACGCCGCACTGACCACTGCCAAGACACGGCTGATCTTGGTCTCCGACTGCGGCAGACACCGGACCTGGTCGCGGATGCACTGCAGGAAGAACTCGCGCTCTACAGTGGCCGGAATGGGCTTGTACTCGTGCTTGTCTGCGATGTACCAAAGGTCGATACGTGAGTTGGGCTTGCCGGGCTGGAAGGACGAGATGTCGAGAACGAGCTCGATGTCGCGCCGGTAAGTGAGGGAGACTGTCGTGCCGACTATGCCGGTGATGGCCCAGCCGTGCTGTTTCTCAAGGAGGTCGACTTTGCCTATGCCACTTGTTAGTATCTCGAGTTGGTTCAATGCATGTATGACAGACAGCTTTTACCCTTCAGAGTGGCAATCTCACTCGAGCTCCAGCCTCGGCATTCCTCCCGAATCTGGTCCGCAGCCTTGATATCATCGAGACACTGCTGTTTCCGGGCGGTCATATCTTTGATACTCTCGTCAGACTGCACAAGCTGCTGCCTCAAGGCCTCCAGCTTCTTCGACTTCTCCTCAATCTCCTCATCAACAGCCACCAGATCCGCTCTCGCGGCCTCAAGCTCGGCCGGGTCGCAGTCGGCCAGCTCCCGCGCGACAGCCTCGAGCTCCTCGTTCTCTTGCTCGAGCGCCTCAAACCTCTTGACGAGATCAGGTACGACAGAGGCGAGCAGCTCCTCCTGCTCCCGCAGCAATTCGTCATCGTTCGTCATGCCCTCTGCAATCTTGATGAGCCCTTCCTTGAGGCCGTCCTGCAGCTTCATCCGCCACTCGTACCACATGGCCTTACTCAAGAGACGGGCGTTTGTCTTGACGTTCTTGAACTGATTGTCCATGATCAACTTGAACTCGGGCGAGGCCGAGATGTACTCGCGGAACAGAGGCGGGTTCTCCACAAAGGTCTCTGTCTCGATCTCCCGGACGATGCGGCGCCCTTCGGATATGTACTTTTTGAGTTCCCGGCATGACTAAAGTGATGTTAGCTGATAATGTTGTCTTGACAACTGGGTCAAGAAAGTGAACTCACATGCTGATACAACTCCAACATAGGCACCGTGCAAGCTCCCGCAACGACGCACTTCTCGAGGCTCACGTCACCATCCTCAGCAACACCACTCTCCCTTTGCGGTGCGGGGGCAACGGTATGCCTCCTCTTCGTGGTAGTCAGCTCCATGAACCGTATACTCGTCATATTCAGGAAATCCTGAAGATGGATCCTGTCTTCGTCCCCGTCCACCTCCTCCCGCTCACCCAGCGGCTGGGGTTGCTCAAAGTTGAACGTGTTGGTCGGCTCGTCATCGACGTCCCTGAATCGCCCCTGCCCCTTCGGACTCGAGACCTTTACCGGACTGCTCAAGCTCGGCGTGACATTCTCCGTGTCCCCACCCTCCATCTTGGCCGACGCCCGAGTCCGTCTACCGGTGGTGGTCTCCGCCTTACTAGGCGGGCCTCCCAAGCGGACATTTTTGACCGGGCTCCCCGCGAGACCCTTGAGCCGCTTCACACCGCCGGTATCCTCTTCTTCCTCTTCCGCCTCGTCGAGCTCAGCAGGGCGTTTACCAAGCACCCCCCGCGCGCTACCAACGTGCAGACTCTTCCTGGCTCTCATGGGCGCCTTCTTGGGCGACAGAGACTGAATCATCTCCCTCAGGTTGGCAGTAACGTCGCCGTCGGCCTCGCGCTCGAGGATCTTGCGCTTGTTCTCGCGGTCTTCTTCTTCCCTCCGCTCTCGGTCCAGTTCCTCTTCCATCTCCCTAGGATCCGCGAAGCTGACGCCCTTGCGGAGGATCTGCGATGTCGGGGCCGGTGAGAAGGTCAAGGCGGAGTCGCCAATAGACTCGCGACGGTCGAGGAGCTCGGTGATCCGTGGCGAGCCCAGGCCGGGACGGTCGATGCCCACGCCCGAGTGGCGGCGACGTTTGGGTGACAGGATGACGCGGGGGGTGGTTGCGCCCGTGGAGGGGTCTTGACGGAAGAGAGAGGAGGAGAGAGACGGCCTGGCTTTCGTGGCGGATCGGGGAGTCGAAACGGTGGGTGATTGGCGGCGCTTGGGAGACGTTGACTGGCTACCTATCATCTTTGGTGGTGGTGCGCGTGTGGGCGTCGAGACCGCCGGGGCTGAGCCTAGGGTTGGGGCCTTCTTTGACGGCGTTACTGTCTTTGACGGCGTCGTCTTCAGTGATGACGCTTCCTCTGAGGTTGAATTGGCATCGTGTTTGGAAGACGATGGAGTTGTCGTGTAAAATGCGGAATTAACCAGAGTATCTGAAGTATTTGACGTCTCCGCCATGTTAGTTGAGGCGCCTCGCGCGGGAGTGCGACGAAGACCCTTCCCACGAAAGATGCCCATTCCAGGACTGCCATTCTCGTCAGCAACTGAGAGACGATGTTTGGGCTTTGCGGGCGACTTCGTTTCGACAGCCGCGATGGCCTCGACGCCGGCTTCGTCGGCTTCTTGCTCCATGACTTTCCGAGCAGTCAGCCGGTCTTGGGGCTGTGAGGCTGGTTTAATGATGCCGCCAATGGCAGTGGTCATGTCCATGCCGATGGTCGCCTCGTCTGCATCTTCGTCTACTTCGGAAGGCGCAGATGGCAGGATGCGACCAACCGCGACCGTCATGTCCATCGCTCCGTCCTCGTCATCGACTCCGTTACTGCGAGGTGCCATACTCCGTCGTCGCGACTGCTTTGGCGATCTGCCGTTGGCAGGGAGAGGTATGACGCTGCCTATGGCGGTTGTCAACTCCATCGACATGTCCTCGTTGCCTTCGAGGCTCATCTGGCTTCCGTCCGAGGTCCTTGCGGGTTTGATGCCTCCGACGACCATAGTGAAGTCCATTGGCACGTCCTCGTCGTCGTCTCCGGGCTCTTGGGGTAGCGGCTTGAAGGATTGCCTGCGATTTGTAGGCTTGTTATGAGAGATTATGCCCCCCAGTGCACGAGTGACGTCCATGGACATGTCCATGTCTTCTCCCTCATCTTGCGGAGAAGTGCCGTTGCCGGAATGCAAGATACCGCCAACAGCGTGGGTCATCTCCATATCCACGTCCATAAACATGTCCATATCCATCTCTGTGCCGTCATCGGCCGGTTTCTCGGGCGATTCCTGCACCGTAGCCGGCTTCTTCAGGGTATCCTCTTCTTTCGGTTGAGCATTGCCCTTCCTAACCCACCCAGCAAACCCGATGATTTCCTCTTCTTCTTCGTCGTCATCCTCTAATCGTTGCGTAGCAGCCATCCGTGCAGCGAGCCTCAGGTTCTCGTCCAAACTCGTAGAGTCGTTATCTTCCGGCCGCGCGGAGACGACAGAGGCGACAGAAGCAGAGGTCATCTCGTCCGCATCTACCGTCATCATTGTCCCATCTTCGACCTCCGAGTCAGAGTCAGAGTTAGACATCTCCTCCCCCTGGATCTCTGCAACCCCGTCAGCATCGGTGTGCTCCGAGTCCGAACTATAGACCGTGGAGCTGAGTGTCTCGTCATCGGGGTTGTTGAAGTTCAGCGGCGGAATACCAGAGCTCCGCCGCCGCCGCTTTTCTGTTGGCAGCTCCGGCTCCGGCTCCTCAACCTCCTCGGGCGGGTCAGAGGATGGTATCTGCGGTTGCCCGGCGATAGAAGACGCCCGACGAGTCGAGTCTGTCGATGTGGTAGAATCTTGTATGTACTCTATAGAGAAGGTGTGCAGCGTCGCCTCAGCCGCGAACGAGACGCGCCTGTTCGCTAGACTCTTACGCCGCGCTTCCCGGCGGCTGCTCGCCTCCTTCTCTGCTTCCAGTCGCTCGCGCTCTTCACGTTCCCGCGCGGCGGCCTGCTGTTGCTCTTCTGTGCGTAGGGCGATCTTGGTGCCCGGTGCGCTGCTGCTGTCCGTGTTATGGTCGGTTGGAGTAGCGGGCTTGGACGAGCCATCTTGCAACTGGGGCTTATGTGGTGGAATCTCTGGGAGAGGCTGGATGGGTTGCTTGAGGATTGATCTTGGAGGGGGTCTCGAGGGCACAGCGAGGGACTAGGAGAGGTCAGTACCATGAAGAAGCGCGTGCTGTGTCTCCGACGTGGGGTCCTTACAACTCTGCGGTTTCCAGTGCTGGGTTTGATGCCATCGAGGCCGCCTGGTCCTATGCTCTTGCTCCGTGACTTCTTCCTATTTGCAGCCAATGTGCTCCCAACATCGACTGTCGCATTCTCTTTGTCTGATGCCTTCTTATTTGGCGAAAGAGCGCCGATAGACTTACGCGTCCGACGCGTCGCTGGCAGTGTCGCCTCTCCGGTCGGCGCCATTGTGACAGGATACGCCCGTCTTCAATTATGTGGTGGTTGTGAACGCAGTATGTCAAGTCATGTAAAGCGCGTCTCATTTGGGGAGGAGTCTCATGCGCGAACGATAAGTCGCGGGGAAAAGTACCTTCTTGTACGTACCTTATTTACATGTCGCACTGCTGCGTGATTGGCTCCAAATGAATGATGTAAATAAAAGGCATACGTACGGTCTGATAGGTCGTTACTGATTAGCGCAAGCATTTCATCTTTACGTAAGCTGGGCTTATTGAACTACTGTGGTAGTGGGCGCGTGGCTGACTGGCTGTGGCATCCACATTGTGCAAAAAGTGGCAGGGAGTGAGTGGCTGGTGCAATTTGTGGCTTTGCGACCCTCCACACAAGTTTGACTCGAACAGAAAATTCCCAATCCAAAACCCCAAAATTCGGGTAGCCTCAAGTCTGCACTTCAACGTCCAACATCCACACCACGCCCGCCCGACAACCGACGTCTTGCGTGCGATCACACCGACAAGATGGCCAACGTTGAATTGACAGTCCAGAGCGAGCGTGCTTTCCAGAAGCAGCCGCACAGTGAGTGCCTCCCGGCCTGAATGCAACGATCGAAAGACGGTCTCGATGCACCGCCGAAGAAAACACAGAGTACTTACGGTTGTTGTGATGCAGTCTTCCTCAACAGCAAGACCAAGGTCAAGACTGCCCGCCCGGGCAAGAACGGCAAGCGGTGGTACAAGGATGTCGGTCTGGGCTTCAAGACCCCCAAGACTGCCATTGAGGGCAACTACATCGGTACGTGAGGGTGGAATGAACTCCGTCTACGGACGACCGATCGATCGCGACCATGCCGAAACACGATGGTGGAATTGGAGTCCTTCTGCGGAAGGGAACACAAATGTTGAAGGAGAGCTGGATTTGCTGACTCTGTGTTCGTCAACAGACAAGAAGTGCCCTTTCACCGGCCTCGTCTCGATCCGTGGCCGTATCCTGACCGGCACCGTCGTTTCCACCAAGATGCACCGCACCCTCATCATCCGCCGCGAGTACCTCCACTACATCCCCAAGTACTCCCGTTACGAGAAGCGCCACAAGAACCTCGCCGCACACGTTTCCCCCGCTTTCCGTGTCGAGGAGGGTGACCAGGTTACCGTTGGCCAGTGCAGGCCGCTCAGCAAGACTGTTAGTCTCCCCCGAACTGTCCATCGATAGGACATTTAGCATGCCATGCTGTATCTACGCGGTCTGAGGAATGGTCGCGCTAACACTGCACATAGGTCCGCTTCAACGTTCTCCGTGTGCTCCCCCGGACTGGCAAGCAGGTCAAGAGCTTCAGCAAGTTCTAAGGGATCGGACGGACAGGGCTTCTTTTCATTGGGCATTTCAGGCGTGGTTTGATTTGAGGGCTACATCATCTTTCCTCCAGAAATGGGAACGGCCGGCAGGGGATAAACTGCTAGGAGCACGCAAAATGTGTCATAGATGCAGTTCTGAATGAAAAATCGTTGACCACCTTGCAACCGGGCTTGGATGACGCGGACGAGGCGAATGAGGTGTGCTGAAGGGGAAGGAAGCGAGACGGTGGAATCCTGGACAGCGTGCATGTTGAAAGCTACACTCATAACCCGTCCTCGGCCTGTCTCGTCATCAGGTATCCGTCGTGGAGTGGTATGCCCAATTATTTGACGATACGTATGTCCAGGGTCAAGGTCGACCGACTTAACAATATTAGCATGGTGACGTCCACGTTTATCGGCTGCAATGCCAGATGGCTACGGCTCTCAGTGACATTACTGTCTGGACGTTCAAAACGAGACAGTAACCTCGTCGCCTGAAGGGTAGTAAGGTTCATCGGAGGAAGCGTAGTGTTTATACAGTAAGCTTCGTCAAACATGTGGTCGTGATTGTCGGAAGGAACACTACAGGCCTGCACTGTGGTATGTAGTATGGGTTCACGTGACTGTCTACCTTATTCCAAGTTCAAGATCGCATCTCCGCTGCGGTTCGATTCTGCCGCTCCGTCCCGCCCTAAAGTTTACACCACCAGCGCGGAACCAGACAGACGATTGAGCTTTACGAACTACCATTGCGATACCGCTCTCACCATATTCGACTGTGCAGATGGGCTGGTTCGACGGCTGGTCTGGCTCCCAGAGCGGCGGAGGTGACCCGCTGGAGAAACTCGATCCCAAGCTCCGCGACTTCCTACGACGAGAAGCCCCCATCAAGTACGACCACGCCCAATCACCACATCAGGCGACCCATACACCACAAGATGCCACAGTGCCACCAGCTGCGCCGACGTCGACCGAAGCCGGTCAACAACAGCCGCCCGTGCCACCGCAGAGCCTCTACCAGGACGGCCGGTACGCGCACCTATGGAAGAACTACAAGCCCCAATCCGTGGTGGATGCCGAGACCAAGAGCGACCACGAGAAGCTGATGGATGTGCTGGAGGCGTATAAGGAGCGCAAGGCCGAGATAGGCAAAGCCGCGCTGGAGAACTGTGCGCTGGAGCAGGTGGACTGGAGCGAGTGCATGAAGAGCGGCAGCGTCACGGCGCGGATGACCATGTGTCGCGACGCCGTCAGGAAGTTTGAGCGGTGCTATACCATACAAAACGTATGTCTTTGAGGACTCTGTGGTGGAGGATTGGGGTGTGCTAACAGGTTGGCCGCAGCGATTCCTAAAAGCCCTCGGCTATCTCTCCGTCCAAGACCGCTCGCCCGAAGTAGAAGAGGACATCCAGATGCACGCAGACAAGCTGTACCACAGGCTTATGGAGCAAGAGTCGGCCATCGAAGAGGCCAAGAAGGAGGGGAAGCCGGTGCCCAAGTTCGAGCCGCTAATACCCAAGCCTATCATTCGGATCGCAGATGAGAAGGAGGACATTACCATCAGCCCGCACCTGCAACAGAAGCTCAAGGAGCAGCTGGAGAAGGTACCCGAGGAGGAGAGGCATGCCGAGGAGGAGGCTATCAAGGCCGAACTCAGGGCTAAGGCGGAGGTGGCGGCCAGAGTGCAAGACATCTGGGCGGAGCAGGCGAAGGAGAAGGAGCAGAGGAGAAAGGAGGGTAAACTGACGATAGGAGATCGGGTATCTGGGCTATTTGGGTGGTGAATTGGCCCGTGGAGGTTGTGCAGGGAGACAAGAACTTGCTGGACATGACTAGGATGATGCTCGTTGTCGAGGTAAGCGCATGTACAATAATGTACAAAATAATCTCAAACGAACTTGATGAATTATATGCCGAGTATATGTCCCTGAGGGTGCGAAAAGTGCTGGTCAAGTGTTACTTCGTCGTCGTGTAGGTCTTTGAATTGCTGAAGAAGCTCGGACCAACATGTGCTCAGTCGCTTCAAAATGTCTTGATGAACTTGATATTCCTGATCTCAAGCATGAATAAGTCAATCACACCATGTCTATAAGACTTATACTTCTCAGAACATCTGTCCGGCCTTTTAGGTTAGGGGCGGGATTATTACCTTCTTCGATCGTGACCCTCCATGGCAGGCAATCACATTCTCTTCTCAAAAATCTTCACGAAGTCACCCGTGTCTCGATAAGAAGAGCTTCAACTGCACAAACAGGCGCCAAGCCAACACCACCGGGTCGCAAATATGGTAAGCATGTTGCATCGGGGTCATAATGCACATACTGAAACTAGCATAGCATATCCCGAGAACCTCGTGATATACCACGCCGGCACAGGTCGCACAACCTTCATAGCATGCCTCAAGCTCACAACCATCTTCATCTTCGTCTTCTTTGGCATGGTCGTGACGCCCGCATACGTCAAGTCTGAACATCCCTTATGGCAGGCAGGTGGAGGTCTGTCTTCCCCTATTCCTCCACTTCCCTTTCTTCTTCTCCTCTCCAGCGCTTACACTGACAATATGGATGGTAGTATTCATGTGCGGCCTCATTCCCCTCCTGACAGTGGCCTACACCACCGCGCCCTTCGTCACCAACATCCACATCAAACTGCCCGTCTTCGCGCGGCAGTCGCGCGTCCTCCTGGAACGGTGGGCCAAGTCTGGCATTCCGACCTCGACACCCGTTCAGATCACGACCATGAGCTTCATAGGTAAGCCGAGGGTGAGCATTCTGACTGCGGGCGATCTGGTACCGGCGCGGCAAAGGTTCGGACTGGTCAATTACTTGAGGCGAGATGTCAAGGAGGAGAATGCCCGGCGGAAGTGGTATATGTTCAGGGCCGTGGGCAAGTTCAATGTTACGCCTGGGGGGGAGAAGAAGGTGAACAGTGGCTTCCTCTGGGAGGAACTTGAGAGGCAGATTCTTGAGAAACGGGGTTTGAAGGAGGCAGTGAATCCTGCAAACTGAGGATGATGACTGCATGTAGATGATAGATGTTGGCCGGAACGTTGCCGGAGTTCCTTGTTTGCATGTACCGTGCGTCTACCGAGTAGCCATGGTCTTGAATAAGAGGGCCTTGTGGTGTTATACTGGTGTCTTGTATTACTATGTAAATCAATGCCATAATACAGAGTCTCTAGATACAGAGACACGACTCATATCACTTTTAATTGTTTGGAAAGTCTCCCCATAGTCCCTGCTAGTGTCAACATATTTTTAGCTGCGAAGAGAGGAGATGCTTTTCAGGAGTACCAACCAGACATGCAAGTGACGCTTTGTAGTCAAAATGCTGTATCTTTTAGAAGCACCCTTCGTTCGGTGGTATTAATTATAGGTTTGACTTGGTCCGTTGATGGACGGCAGTCGAAGATGATCTACAAAACGAAGTCGGAAACCCCTGCATCAGAAAACAGTCCGTGACAATAGAATGTTTTGAATGCACAGTGATGCCCGGCCCTCTCATGCTTTTGAATCCCGTCAAGTTCTGCTACGCATGCTCCTATTTTATTCCCAGCATATTGCAAGAGATAAAAGCCAACGCTAAAAAGAACATGCCACTCACTGGAGGTTCTCAATAACTAGAGCCGAAGCACCGCCACCGCCGTTGCAAATACCAGCAACACCGATCTTGGCCTTCTTCTCGCGGAGTACCGTTGTGAGGGTTGTCACGATACGAGCACCGGAGCAGCCGAGCGGGTGTCCGATGGCGACCGAACCGCCAAAGACGTTGACCCTCTCGGGGTCAAGACCGAGAATCTTGATGTTGGCCAAAGCGACCACGCTGAAAGCCTCGTTGATCTCGTAGTAGTCGATGTCCTTCTCTGTCAGGCCAGCGTGCTTGATGGCCTTGGGGATAGCCAGCGCAGGAGCCGTAGTGAAACGCTCCGGCTCGCGAGCAGCGTCACCCCAGCCGAGAATCTTGGCGATGGGCTTAAGTCCGAGCTCCTTAAGCTTGGCCTCGGAGACGAGAACGACCGCAGCCGCACCATCGTTGAGGGGCGCAGCGTTGGCGGCTGTAACGGTGCCGCCGTTGGGAACGAAAGCGGGGCGGACGGTGCGCAGCTTGTCGACATTGAGGTTCTTGACCTCCTCGTCGCGATCGATCTTGATGGCGGGCTTGCCGCGGCCACCAGAGATCTCGACGGGGACGATCTCGGAGGCAAAGATTCCGGCCTCGGTGGCCTTCTGGGCCTTCTGGTAGCACGCGATGGCGTACTCGTCCTGGTGCTCGCGCGTGATGGAGTGGTCATCAGCGCAGAGCTCGCCTTGCATGCCCATAAGCTCCTTGTTACCGTAGGCGTCGCGGAGACCGTCCTTCTGGATGCCGTCGATCAGGGTCGCGTCGCCGTACTTGGTGCCTGTGCGCAGGTTGGTGTAGTGGGGAGTGTTAGACATGGACTCCGTGCCGCCCGCAACGACGATGGAGGCATTGCCTGTGATGATGGTCTGGGCGCCCAAGATGATAGCCTTCATCGCGGAGGCGCAGACTTTGTTGACTGTCGTGGCAACGACGGTGTTGGAGAGGCCAGCATTAAGGGCGCATTGGCGGGCTGGAGCCTGGCCGAGGCTGAAAGAATATTGTCAGTGAGGATGTTCTTGGGTGTGAGATAACGATAGGTGTAGGAGTATTTACGTACTTGGCGGACAGGACATTGCCAAAAAAGACCTCCTCGACATCCTCGGGCTTGATCTCCGGAACTCGCTCGACGGCAGCTGTGATCCGGCGTTAGCTCCGTTAGCGCCGGCGTCTTACACCGAGGGCAGTCCATACTGATTGCAACTTACCTTTGATGGCATGAGAGCCCAATTGAATGGCAGTCTGGCTAGAAAGTTGGCTGGTAGTGGTTCAAGGTCAGCTCCTGTGCTCTTGATGGCAAGCAGTTGGTGTTTACGCCCGAGAGTCGGATGGAGGGGCAGCTGCGTCTAAGTGATTTCAGGGGTTTAAGGGGTCTTTTTCTTACCCAAGGAACGACCCCACGGGTGTTCGCGCAACAGAGACAATGTAGACAGGAGGAAGGCCGGCCATGTTGAATTTGGTATATGCAACGGTGAGGTTGTCGGTGTGAGAGTAAAGGAGGGACAGAAACACAGGAACAAAGAATTGCAAGCGATGTCGGGAAGGAGCGAAAGTGTTATGCGATTTTCCCCTTTGGAAATTGTTGAGTAACAGACGCCAATTCGTCTTTCACCGCCTCTCTGGCTTGCGTCTCCCCCTTATCGGACGCTTATCGCCTATTTCACCCCGCCACAGACTCGGGAGGTACCCTTACTGTATGGGGAACCTGCGGGAGACTGGAATTACTGTATGGAGCAATACGCCACAGTGGCGCGAGCTCTACTGTGGCTGTATAATTGCCGTTCCAGTTTAGCATCGACCACTCATGTCCGTTGCTGCGACAGCCTTGCAGAAAGGCAACTTTGCGACTGCAGCTAAAATTTCGGAAGGCTGAAGGCGCGGAGAACCGCCTCTATCATAACAACCACGCGCCTATTACCTCGAAATCCGATACGAGACGCGTTAAACCGACACGATGGATGACCTCTATGACGAGTTCGGAAATTTTATTGGGGAGGAGGCGGAGGCATCCGAGGAAGAGTCGGTACGAGCCGTCGATGCTGGCAACTATGCCTACGATGACTACCCAGAGGAGGAGGCTCCCGAAGCCACAGGCCAGGAGCTGATGGAAATTGACGGTACGTAATAACATAATGCATAGTGCCGGGCGATATTAGTGTGCTGGTGCTGACGGCTGTGGCAGACGAAGGACCTTCAAATGCGATTGTTCTCCACGAGGACAAACAATACTACCCAACAGCAGCCCAGGTGTACGGAGAGGATGTCGAGGTCCTGGTACAAGAAGAGGATGCGCAGCCGCTTACAGAACCGATTATCGCCCCGGTCGAACAGAAGAAGTTCAACATCGAGGAGGTCGACCTTCCACCAGTATTCTTCGACCGGAGCTTCATGACGGACCTCATGAATTACCCAGAACAGACACGCAACATCGCATTAGCGGGTCATCTGCATCACGGAAAGACAGCCTTCATGGACATGCTGGTGCTGGAGACACACGACATCACAGAGAGGCTCGAGAGGCGGACAGGCAAGAAGCGAGACCAGCAACTCAGGTACACCGACGTTCATGTCCTAGAAAGAGAGCGGGGACTGTCAGTAAAGGCTTCGCCGATGAGTCTGGTTCTCCAAAGCACCAAGGGAAAGTCGCATCTCTTCAACATTATCGACACCCCAGGCCACGTCAACTTTGTCGACGAGGTCGCGGCATCCCTGAGGTTGGTTGACGGCGTCTGCTTGGTCGTGGATGTTGTCGAAGGGGTGCAGGTCAACGCGGAGCAGATTATCAAGCACGCGGTGCTCGAGGATATACCAATCACGCTCATCGTCAACAAGATGGACCGCTTAATACTGGAGCTCAAACTACCTCCCAACGACGCATACTTCAAGCTGAAGCACGTCATCGAGGAAGTCAACACTCTCATCGAGAACACAATACCGGGGAAAGGCGAGTCCAGGCGAGTCAGCCCTGAAAAGGGCAATGTGCTGTTCGCCTGCACAGAAATTGGCTGGTGTTTTACGCTGCAGTCGTTTGCGAAGATGTACGGCGAGAGCTTCAAAGGGGTCAATGTTGAGGAGTTCGCTCGGCGGTTATGGGGTGATGTCTACTTCAACCCCACGAAACGGACATTTACGAGGAAAGGTGTTGAACCTGGTGCGAAGAGGTCGTTCGTCAACTTCGTACTCGAACCCATCTACAAGCTATTCTCGCACACCATCAGTGAGAGCCCAAGGGACCTGGAGGAGACCCTGGCGAAACTCGGAATCCGTCTAAAGCCATCACAATATAAGACGGATCCGAAGGTGCTCCTGAAGCTCGTCTGCCAGCAGTTCTTTGGACCGTCCACCGGCTTCGTCGATATGGTGGTCCAACACGTCCCATCACCCGTCGAGGCCGCCGAGAGGAAACTACAGCAGTACTACACGGGACCTCTCGATACCAAGGTCGCGGAAGCCATGAAGGCGTGCGACCAGAATGGACCTTTAGTGATCCATGTCACCAAACTATTCAACACTGTGGATGCCAAAGCCTTTTACTCGTTCGGGCGTGTCATGAGTGGCATCGCACGCCCTGGCACAGAGGTACGGGTACTCGGTGAAGGGTACTCGATTGACGACGAAGAGGACATGGCTATGGCTAGGATATCAGAGGTCTTCGTTGCCGAGACGAGGTACAATATACCTGTCGACGGTGTCCCGGCAGGCCAGTGGGTCTTGCTTGGAGGCGTGGACAACTCGATCGTCAAGTCCGCAACGATAGTGGACAAGCGGTTCGAGGATGATGAAGATGCCTACATCTTCAAGCCAGTCACGCACTTCACTGAGTCGGTCTTGAAGGTTGCCGTTGAGCCGATCAACCCTTCAGAGTTGCCGAAGATGCTCGACGGTATTCGAAAAATCAACAAGAGCTATCCGCTTATCTCAACCAAGGTCGAAGAATCAGGAGAGCACGTCATTCTCGGTACTGGTGAGCTCTACATGGATTGTGTTCTACACGATCTGCGGCGCTTATACGCCGATATGGAGATCAAGGTGTCGGATCCGGTTACGCGGTTCTGCGAGACGGTTGTGGAGATGTCGGCGACCAAATGCTACGCCATATCGCCGAATAAGAAGAACACTCTTACCATGGTGGCCGAGCCGCTAGATGACGGCATCGCGCGGGACATCGAAACCGGGGCGGTCAGGATCACGGACCCTGTCCGAAAGACGGCTAAGTTCTTTGAGGAAAAGTATGGTTGGGACCTCTTGGCGGCGAGAAGTATATGGGCATTCGGACCGGATGAGACGGGCCCGAATATCTTGCAGGACGACACCCTTCCGTCCGAGGTAAGTCTCACACACCGTCACTCCCAGGCAAAACCCCCCAAAGTCGGCCCTACTCTACCCCAGAATGTGCTAACATGTAACTTTCCTGCAGGTCGACAAGAAGCTCCTGAACACAGTCAAGGGTTCAATCCGCCAGGGCTTTAGCTGGGCCACCCGCGAAGGACCGCTATGTGAAGAGCGTAAGTGCCTCCATTTTTCTTGTTTTGTTCCAGGGTTACCTGTCGTCCCTGTTCCCTGCAAATTAGGCAACCCACCATGCGGTCGTGTTGCATTGGCCATGCGGAATGCCGTGCTCTTATCCTGGAAGAGGGGCCTTGAGGTCCAGGAGGGCCAAGCGTCGCTTGCCTTTTGTATGTCCAGTCGAACAAGGGTCTAGTGGACCTGGTCAAATAAGCAGTTGTGGGGAGGACTGGCGCAAGTGCGTGAGACTTTCGCAACGGCTTCTCGAATCATCGCGGTGTTCTGGAAGCCCGACCCTGCCGCATATCTACCGTTATCTAGTGCCGAGATGTCAGATATGGGGCCCAATTGGTTGGTCAACAAGGACTACGGTACCGATACTGCCCTGCCTGCCAGGGCCGTCCCAGGTTCCTGATGCCGCCCGCACGTCTGATCTGACCACCATCCCAATCGGGACTACCGAATGCTTCTATTCGGCCCCCGAATGTTCCCGGGAAATGTTACCTCACTCACTCTTCCACGCCCATCCAGCGCATTGCCTACCTAGAAGAGGATATGATGCTAACGTGTCACTCATATCTAGCGATCCGCAACACCAAATTCCGCATAATGGACGTCCGCCTGGACCCGGAGGCAATCTTCCGCGGCGGCGGTCAGATCATCCCCACCGCCCGGCGGGTGTGCTACAGCTCCTTCCTGATGGCGTCGCCGCGGCTGATGGAGCCGGTCTACTCCGTGTCGATGACGGGCCCGCAGGACAGCGTGACATCGGTCTACAACATCCTAGCCCGGCGCCGGGGTCACGTGCTCTCGGACGGGCCCGTCGCCGGGACGCCGCTGTACCGCATCAACGGCCTGCTGCCCGTGATCGACAGCTTCGGCTTCGAGACGGACCTGAGGATCAACACGCCCGGGCAGGCCATGGTAAGTCTCGTCTTTGACCGGTGGAGCATCGTCCCAGGCGACCCGTTGGACAAGGAGATTGTCCTCCGCCCGCTGCAGATGGCCAGTCCGCAGGCGACGGCGAGGGACTTTGTGCTCAAGACCAGGAGGAGGAAGGGGCTGAGCGAGGACGTGAGCGTCGCTAAGTTTCTGGAACCGGAGTTCTATCAAAGTCTGTTGGAGAGCGGGACGCTTGGCGAGGCGTGAGGGTGGTATGGGACCTGAAAATGTCGCGGTCGTCTTGGATGGACTATGGCGTTCTCGGTGGGTTGATTAAGAACCGGAACTAAGGTAGTGTATTATACCACGCAGCATGGAATATCCGATAAAAACTGTCCTTTTTCGTTCGTGATACTGCTGCTTAGGATCGTGGCACTTGTCTTCTTCCTGAGAAGCTTCTCCCTCTGCTCTCCGGAAATGCGCCTTTGTCATATGTACATGAAGTATTATTGGTTTGGGGATGCTGGTGGCTGGCACATCGATCGACGCTTTATCACTCGCGATTGGTTCGTCTTGAGACGGCGGCTTGAAGGGTTACTGTTGACAGAATCAGAGCTTGTTCGCCATCTTTCCAAGGCCTGAATACGTGAAGTCAAAAAGGGAAGTAGCCCATATGCACACACTGTCAAGGAGATCATGGATAAAATTAGAGCAATTCGTTTGATTAGCATTGTCTCTGCCGGGTCGATCGCGATCGCCAGCAACAGAAGATCCAGGGGAGCTCCGTTGACAAGCTGGGGGAGATATTTTGCTGTTCGCAGCTGTGAGCTACTGCTCTACATACATCCGCTTCCGGCCTGTTTCTTGTCCCGAGCGCACATGATCCATAGTGGGCTCCGCTTGAATACGTCCTGCATCGATATATCACTAGGCGAGGCTGGACTGCCCGATTTTGAGTGCTTGCTTCGACCCGTAAGCCAGGCTCTTGGTAACGAGCCTTGGCCTAAACTCATTACCAAGGCTTTGTGTTATGGGAACGACCCGGCCACCTGCTCCAAATATTTCACAAGCCAACTACATGTCATAGAGACACCAAGCTCGGTATAACGATACCCCACATGCTTATTGCCAGGTGCTGGCTATGATGGCTAGGGGTGCGCAAACCATGACGAGACTGAGGCGCAAGTGCCTGCCAGCGTATCAACATCGGCCAAAGCACGCCGCCGATGACCTCTTCTACGAGCGTCCTGATCCAGAGGGTGCGTAAGGAAAGGATAAACTGATCCATCCATGTTGGTTCGGTATCGACTTTCTCCTTAGGGGTCTGGCTCTACCCCCTCACGCAGGTGGTGAACATCTTGTCGATGACACCCTTGAGCGTATCGTTTTCTAGCGCAGCAGCAACTCTCTCCTTGTCAGCAAGCTGCTTGTTGACTTGGTCATCCTGAGCATGGGAGCCCTCCTTCATCTTGATATCGACTCGGTAGCTGGGCGGCAGGGCCCTCTCCAGACGTACCCGGACGGCAAGGCCAATAACAGTGGCAAGAGAACAGTGAGTGATAGTCGGCGTGATCTCGACAAGGACTGTATGTAAGGCGTCAGGAGCCGTCCGTGTTGACGGAGATGGCGTGATGTGAATGTCTGCGAGGTTGATGACGGAGAGCTGGCCTAGCGTGTGGGGGTGCTCAGGGTCCGAGATGGTGGAGATTAGGTCTGGAGAAGAGTTGAGACGTCAGCTGTTTGATCTTGACGGGGTATGTCGTAAAAATAGTACGTGAATCAGAAACGACATCACGAGTTCAGACGGCTGAACGTGTGAACTTGAAACGAAAGAAAGCCACCGAGTCGCAATGCCGGAATTAGGTAAATTGCGAGGGGCAGGTCTACTTACCATAGATCTCTTGCTCATCGATTGGCTCCTCGGTAAAGCCGACGGCGTAATCGTCCTCATCCTCGTCCTCATCATCAGAAGGCCAGGATGAGACGTTTCTACTGAATTTACCAAGAGAGCCGTGCTTCTTGCCGAATATCAGGTCGTCATACTTGGACTCTGGACCGCGCCGGATTGGTGCTTGCTTGCCTCTCCGGCTTGGGAGTTGTGAGAGGTCTCGGATGGTTGGGTTGGCGTTGTCCAGCTCGGATCTCTGCATTTTCTTTGTTTAGCTTCGACGCCAGTGCACAGCAAGAATGCTCGGTATTGTGGTATCTAGGGTCTCGGAGTATATCAGGCGTTGTTGAAATTTTGAGAAGGGTCGCAGAAGTGACTTTGTCGCCACTGCGGCCATCGGAGGGGTACCAGAAGGCTGAAGCCCCGCCATTTTCACCCCGCAGCTACAAGTTGATCGGTATTAACCGTGACATGAGTGCTGTTATCGCCGACGACACGGGGGGCAGAGATACTTATTTAAGGTCTCGGACAAGGGATTCGACATCCCGGTTGTAACATACGATCTCAAGAAACGGGTCACCGGTGGAAGCTTTTCTTGGAATCGAGGAGATGCGGCTCATCTACAGTTATCATGCGTTGAAGTCGGGCTAATTACGATATATGGTTCCTGCATGGAATTGTTCTCGAACAAACGGGAGGCCATGTGGGCTTCCGCCGGATGGCTTGGTTTATTTTGGGTCTCAACTGCACCAGCTGATATACCAATGCATTGGCTGTGAGATGTAGACGTCCCAAGCTGAATCGCTGCAGACTGTCCATGGTATCTACCAGGTATATTACGTAGATGCGTGTCCGCCCTGCTGCGGATGAGCCCGCGTGGAGACACGCTCAATGCCCGCAGCGGCCGAGCCAGTGCAAAAAGGAAGTCTTCTCCGCGAAGGCAAGACGGCAACAGGGTTTGAAGCAACCGCTACGTGCTCCGGCCCAGCCAGCCGGACCGTTGACTAGCGCACTGAATGCCAACGATTGCGGCTGCATGATTTAAAAGGTATCTTCGATCATCCGGGGAAAGTGACTTCATCCAAAGACACCGACTCTCCAACAATCTCCATCTACGTATCCATGCGCCTGTAGATTCGTCGATCCGCATCTCCGCAAAGACAGCGCCTATGTTCTAACCAGGGAGGAAGAGAATTGGACCCATAAAGGGTGTCGACTCTTTCCTGGTTCCAATCGCGTACAATATTTCAATCGACTTCATTTCAATCGCTTTGATTGCCTTAGTCCAGGAGGGAAATGCGTGCCGTCTTCCTCGGCTGGTATGACTTCTGGTTACCCCACTCTCCAGCCATAGGACCGAACATGGTCCAACTTTATTGCTTTCATCTAGCATGTGACAGTCCTTACCAAACTGCCAACCGCCAGTTGCGCCGGTAAGAGAAAGCGTGGGTGCGTATTCGGGTCGCGGGTACAGACTTACAGGCTTACGGGACGTGGCATGGCGCTTGCAGGAGTTGGAACCTGCATTTGAGAAACCTACCAGTTCGGCAATGTTGACAGGGGGGTAAATAAGCGAGCGGGAGACGATGGAGTCATGGTATGTACAGTACAATATCAAGCTTCCCTCGCTGCGCGTAGCTATCCAGGACACTTGGCTGTCTCGCAACAGCATCTACAAGATCCGACCCGGTGTTTTGATGAGATAAGACCATTGATCCGCTACCTGGGTGGCTTGAGCAGCGCATTGGAAGATCGATCTTATCCAGGTTTTCCTGTACAGGGCTTGTCTCGATGTTATAATGCGCCAAGAACCCAGGCTTGCACATACTTGACGTATCTGATGCAATGATGGGCTGAGCGGAGTGAAGTGGGCTCTTCATGGTATTGGAAGATTCGAGGGAACAATGTTCGGCTCGAAGTCAAATACTGGCCATCTATCAATCTCTCGTCATGCCAGTCCACCAATAAAATAGTCCATGTTGCAAATGTTTGCCTGAGCTCGGCCACGTTCCCGGCGACTCAGGCCATCTTGCGAGTCAGTCTTATTAAGAAGGCGTGTACACTGGCCGAACCGTGACCCAGGCCCGACACACATCCGGATTTGCGTCTTGGAGGACTACTATAGACAAGAAGTGATGAAGGGGAGGAAATGATGCTCAAGAGTCAAGATCCGAGATGTCCGCTTTCACGATGGACTCTCCACAAGGATCAGCTAAGGGGTTGGGATTGGTGCCGAGTCTCCGGATATCTGCACAATCTCGAATGGATATAACCCATCTCCATATACCGCATCAGGAAGCTGATTACCTGCCCGGTTCTGACACTCTTCTCGATAAGATCCATGGCCAGCCCAGGTGCTTTTCAAGTTTCTGGCCACTATCAAGTGGCCGAGAAACCCGGAATTCTCCCGTCCTGCAGTAGGGCGATGAGTGACGATATATGCTTGTCAACAGCAAGCACTCCTGTGACACTTGGATGTCCGTGAGAAAGGGAAGAAGACAGGAATTACCCTCCGTCGTCCAGGTAGTCGAGGTTGACAAGCTCTGCAAGTCATACATCATCGTTTGCAGCCGCCGTAGTCACGACAGGAACCTCGAATGGACAGACCATTCCCTGGATGCTCGAATGCTTATCCACTGCTCCTACATCACTCACCGAGTATTCAATTCTAGCGCGGAAGCGATGTAACAGGGGCTGCATTGAGATGTCTACGTAGTAAGAACATGAGCTGCCACAATGGACAAAACGGAAACAATGTCCCGCCTGCGAGTTGGTGAATATCTGCAGCCAAGCAGCGTGGAAAGCGACTTGTCAACTGTGTCAAAGAAGCCTGTCCAGTGTCCACGATGATAGCGGTGACGCATGCGATTTTTTTGGCCTTGAAATAGGTTCTGTACCTTGTGGAAACCCAAGTCTTCCATGCTAAGATATTATGCGGTAAAGTCTGAGAGCCGCGCCGAGTCAGGCGAACTGGGGTAGACCAGCCGGACCAGTGGCGGTTACACCAGACCATTCCAAAGAACAGTCTAATAACAGACGGGGTCTTACACGTAATAGGCGACAGGTCGCTCCCACGTTGTTGGGTTTTTTGCAATCAGGAGCAACTCTCTGCAAGGGAAAAGAGGATGGATGGTGCCACCCCGGTCGCGCATTATCCAATGTTCGACATGCAAGTTCCGAGACGTCAGGGATTGGAAGGACCTACTTCGGGACATATTAACTTGTCTTAATGCCACAGGTCCAAAGGTTGATGCTGGATTTGGGGGATATAAATCGAAAATCTCGTTGACAACAGGTGACTCTGGACCGGATCACTGGGACAAAAGAACAGGACCCCAGTAAAAACCTTCTTACGAGATATCCTTAGCAATAATACGCAACAGACACTTGAATGCATGCGTATGACGGCCGTAAGCATTCGAGACTACTTGAAGTGAGTAAGGTAGTTACCGACGACTAGATCGGCGCTATTGTGGTGGGACAAGGCCAAAGCTATGAGAGATGAGGTTCCCTGGCTTACCTTGGTTCGTGCTGTGCCCCAGATGATACTTCTCTCAGTTGCAATATAACAAAGTGGCAGAGGTATCTTCATCGCAATGGTAAAGTCGTGCCGCGCGACCTGCTGTTTAACTCGTGCCGTTTGTTAGGGAGGTTGATATTCCCAGGGCCAGCTCCCAAGTCTCCAGGCATCTCGCATCCTGGCTTCTGGCGTGCCCCTGGACTCGATGATCCACTCCCAGGTCGACTCCTTCTCCACTAGCCCACCTACAAGCCTTTCCTCAATCCAGTCGGGCAGTCTGGCAGTCTGGCAGTCTGGCAGACGCACTTTGCAGGGTTCCTTCCACCAGTGAAGGCATTTTGGACGACTCCACTCCACAATATCCCAGGTAGTGCCCTTCCCCGCTCCATCAATCAAAAAGCCGCGACCATCGCAGCCAGACTGCCGTGACGCTTGATAATTTACTGCGTTAGACGTAAGGTACCCTCTACTGCAAGTTGCTGTTATTTCACTGTGGACGGGAGGACCTTACAAAACACAAATTCTACCTGGGATCCCCCTATTTGCTTGATACGGGACGGTAGGCGCAGCTTCGACAGTTGAACCTTGAACAGCTGTATGTACGTCAGGTACCTGGGACACATCGTAGCGTCTTCCAGATTGTCGATCGTCTCAACAAAGTCCACACAGCACCCATAAATAGCAAGCTGCTTGTAACTCAAACCGCTAAACGTTGCTTAGACGTCTTGGACTGACGCTTGTGCGAGGCAGAAACCACTTAGATTATGAGAGGACTAAGAGAGAGGTACCTGCTGCCCACTTCAGATCAACCCCTCTCAGCGCCGAGGCGATACTGCGGGGATCGCCTGTATCCCCGGTACCTGCTGCAGCGTGGACGACGCAACCCCCATAACATCCAATCCTCCCTAGTATCTGCCACCTGCTGCACCTTGATCTCCTTGATCCCTTGGTTCTGACAAGGTTCAAGCGCTCATCTCGCCTTCGTAAGCCTGGCCTGACAGTCGCTCATAAATCAAACCAGACGGGTACCGGTACCAGGTACCTTACTCCAACTATAGGCGCGGCCGTTTCTGACCGCGCATCGACTAAAAGTCTCGAGTCATATCGCCTGTTTCTGCTGCTGCTGCTTGTTGCTGCTGATCGCCTGGTCCTCCCGTGCTCACCTGAGCTTCCGTCAATTCGCCCGACGATCAACCCTCGCCGCCCACCGCCCCTCGTTTCCTCACCACTGTCGCCGCCCGCTCCGGAAGCATTTTTACTCAACGCGACCACGAGGGCAAGGCCAACAACTGTGTTGTGGATGTGGATGTAGAGTACCGCCCAGTTCATATCTTTGAGGCCGAGGCTTTCAGCCTCCTCTCTGAACGCCGCTCCAATGTCGAACGATCCGCTAGGCAGGCGTATCCTGCCGCAGCAAAACTCCCAAATGGGAAGCTTCTCCTTTGCGCCGCAAGCCTATCAGCAACCACGCGAGACGCAGAAGAGTGCGCATTCTCCCTAGTCTCCCTATTCTCTTTGCAACAATTGCGCCGGTTCTAACTGCTATCTCAGACTATGTCTTTGTGGATGAACACAACCGCCACAAGCGGCTGAAGGGTACGGCCCGTCCGCCAGCTCTGATGTCTACTCCATCTGTATATCGCCTTGCGCCGTTACTAATAGGCATTTGTCCTTCCAGTTATGAGAGCTTGTGAGGGCTGCCGCAGAAGGAAGATCAAGTGCGATGCTGCAACTACCAACACCTGGCCGTGTTCTGCTTGTATCCGCCTCAAGCTTCACTGTGTTCGCCCCAATGGATTCGACGGAGCAACCGACACTCAGGTCTACGAACCGACACAGCAACAGTACGATGCTATAACCGCTCAGGATGGGTTCCGGCAGCAAGCTCCACTGCAGGAGCAACAGCTCATGGCTAGCATGTCCAAACAACCCTCGTCTTCACTGTATCCTCCCCAGCAGGGCTATGCCGACCCCCCGGCGGCACTCTACCAATCGTACCCGGAATCCTCAAGCATGCAGCAGAACCTTCATTACACTGACTTACAGCCACCTGTGAATGTTGTCGATCAGCCATATGCGCCACAGACCTCCTTTCCCACACCTCCGCTTCAGCAGTCGTCTCGTCCAGGCTCGTCTCCGGAGTCATATCAACAAGATCCTTATAGCCAGCATGACCTCGCAGACCTTTTAGGCTCTCTGAAGGTCAACGAAGCCGGAACAGGTAACCCCACCCAGTCCGTACATGCTCAGTGAACCTGTCTGACAACAACACCAGCACCGTATCTGAATAGCAAAATGCGGCGGAAAACCGGGGAGGAAGAGCCGGCCACGGAGGAGGCCGATGAGTTTAAGAGCATGCTCCCACCGCTTGCGACTGGCCCAGGCTTGAAAATCCGTATTCCGCCAGCACTTATGCCCGACGAGGAGACTGTTCTCCACTACTTCGATCTGTATTTCGCCAACGTCCATCCATATGTACCTGTTCTCGACAAGGCGCAGTTTTACCAACAATGGACAACCAATCGGGAGGCGCTATCGCCGTTAATCTTAGAGGCCATATTTGCAATCGCCGGTCGCCTGGCCGATGAGCCAGCGCAGGGACAACAGTGGCTCGCGCTGGCGACACGTACGTCATTTATCGAGGCCTCGAACCGAACTCTGTACTGACTCGTTTGCTACAGGACATGCGGACTCCTTTATGGATGTTCCTCGCTTGACCACCCTTCAAGCGTTGTTGATCATACTGAAAGCGAGGGAATCTGCACCCAAACGGGGATACTACTACAGATCGTGGATGAGCATAGTCCAGTGCGTTCAAATGGGCAAGGATCTTGGCCTGGACGAGCATCATGAAGACCACCAAGCCGGCCAGTCCTGCGGATTTGGACCCGCCGAATGCTCGCTACGGACAAGAATATGGCAGACAATTTTCGTTTGTGAAGTCATGATCGGCTCTCCCCAAGGTGAGTCGACGACGGATCTGGCCTCCCTTCAACCGTGCTAACAGCGATAGGCCGCACTGATTTACAGGTCGAAGTCGAGTCGGTAGACTTCGGCGTACCAAGACCGATCCCGAACGGCGATGAGTCCGAGTACCACGTATCAAGAAACTTCACCTACTTTGCCCGCATCGTCCGCAACATTTCCCGCATGAACACGATATATGCGCGACTGAAGAAGACGAAGGAATGGGGCATCGATCCCGAGTTCGTCCAACTGAATCCAGATCTTCACCAGTGGCTCAACGATCTCCCTCCCGATATGACCGTGTCCTATCCCGCTGACGGATCGCCGCCTTGGCTCTCGTCTCCATTTATTGGGAACCTGCACTCGTACTACTATCTGAGCTTGATACTCTTCCATCGTCCACAGTTGGCTTTTCTGGAACCGAGCGGGGTCGATGGACAATGGAAGCAGCATATGCTTGTATGCTACAATGCTGCAAAAATGCTGTGCAGGCTTCAGGAGGCTGTATTGCAAGCATATGGTCTCACGGGGCTGCAGTGTATGCAGCGTGGCATTAACTTTACCATCTATGCGATTCTTGGCTGCATTGTTCTACATCTGGTGCGAAGCCCGTTCCACCACCTCATGCCCTTGTTTTACTAACTTGAATAGGTGGCCTTGACATCTCCCGATCCCGAGTTGAACTCGGACGCTCGGGAATATTTCACCCGCCACATGAGGATACTCGAGAAATGTATGAGTGCATGGCCGATGCCCGACATGCAAAAGCAAGTGGACGCAGTGCGAGAAGCCTTCTCGGCGGATACAAGGAAACCATTTGTGCTAAAACCGAGCTTTCCCTATGGGAGTCCGGTGTCTACGCACTCGAGCCCTCCGCGGTCAAACGCTGGGTACCCGGAAACACTGGTGCGAAGTAGTTCGATGGATCAGCGGCTAGATACCCAGGTACAGCACTCCTACGGTGGACATCCGATTTCACCTCCGATCTCTGCTGGGCCAGGAGATATGAAGACTGACGCGTCTGACGTGCAGTCTATGGTAATGATGACCGGAAACCAAGGCAGCCAGGGGCCTTCAATACAGCACGGTCTTGCTTTGGCGGGTGCGCCAACATGGAATCCGTCGCGCATATTTGAGTATGTTACCCCTTTTGATGCGGGTGCCATTTCCCCCCTAACTAATCGCCTCTCAGTCAGTGGAATACGTCTTTTGGTACGCCTCCAGCCCAGCCTCCACCTGCCTCCGTGGCCTCACAAGGCAGTTCTCTAAGTATGTCGTCTTCAGGTGTCGCCGAAGTGCCGACGGCCCAGGACATACAAGCCGTTCATTCGCAGCTTCCCGGCGGATCACACCAGATAGCCCAGCCGGTATACTCGGCCGGCCCAACGCAGACCTTTGTCACTCCCGCTATGTGGCAGGAATCTGTCGCAAGCGTGTACGAGGGTGGCCTGAAGCGGGCTTGGGACTACGACGGAGGCATGTCGATGAATAAACGTCGCTAACGACACGTATGACTTCTAACGAAACGTGATGGAATTTTGTTGTCTTTGTCATCTCCTCGGATACGATTTCGGTTCGACGTTTCCTGACGCGGAGCGGGCTTTACATTTATACGGACCCTTTCGTCTCGGCTGGACAATACATATATATTCGGGTTGCTCTCTCGAAAGAGCTATCAGGTCGACCCTCGGACGTCCCTTTTACGCTTTGGATATATCGGAAATACGATCCTTGGCTGCGCCAACATCGATTTACACATTTCTTTTGTCTTTTTTTCGTTTCTTTTCTGGCTGATATTCTTCCTTTACAGCTTACGGCAAAGGTTCACATATGGCGAGTCTCTGGGAAGCTGAAGACGGGGAAAAGCTGGCTCGGAGGCCCAGGCGTTCAAACGGTATATGATAAAAACGAACCGGGACACGTTGTTGGACGCAGCGGGGTTTGCAGCGAAGCTCGAGCGAGCTCTGCGTCTCTTGTATTGATAGGACTCCTCATTGCCAGGCAGGTCGGCACTTGCGGCTTCTTTCACCGGCCTGTTTTCAAGGGGGGGTTGAGCTGTACTTGTATCAGTGAGTCATGTGTTTATGAAGGCATGGAGTACATGTTGTTGGGCGGTATATAGTTGGGTTGACTTGGCATATAACTCGATTGACTACCGGTTGAAGCGCACTCATCGATTCTTGGTCGTTTCTCGGGACCCTTGGCACATGCCAACCTCAGACTGTGATAGATGACAAACATTTGCCCCGTGATTCTAATCTCTTAGACCTAGACAAACAAGTCGTCGTTTGTTGGCGCTAGAGACCCCGGCCTTCTCCGTACTTGACAGAGATGCCTCCCACTGCTTGGGCGGACAGGCGGACTGAATAAGCCATATCCCCCTAAGTGTACTGAGACTTGCTCCCGTTACGAGTTTGCTCCTGTAGGCGGAGCGTAAGTCCAGACCTCAGGTAGCGGATAGGCTAAGCATGGCCAAATTGCTCAATTACCTCTCCGCGCAGCTCCGTGTCCATCACCTCCTCAGTGAACATGGCATGATCAGGATTATCCAATTGTCGCTGTAGATGTTTACATAGTATACGTATAACCAATCTCTTCAGCTAACACGTGGACCGGGACCGAGCCAAACAGCGCCGTTGCGTAACTCTGGGGTCTCCTCGACCGATCCATGTTCCAGTCCAGCCGGAGAGCCAATCTATACAGTACATGCATGTATGTACATACATATCTACATTACCATTGACTCAGAGTTATGATGACTTCGTGTTCGCCCTGTTGGTACTGCATCTCGCGAGCTGAGAACTGTCGCCGTGTCGTTCAGCATCTCTTTGAACTCGACACGTCTTGAAAGGGCACAGGAAAAAGACCAAGACCCATTCCGGCAGGTGGCATTCCTGCCCGCAAAATGGACACACGAAGCCGGCCCCACATAATTGCATGTACGTACATGGATCGTAGAGGTACGTACTGGGCTGATACTTTGACCTGGAGCGGCGGGACCCAAAACAGCGAATGAAACGTCCCCTTTCGAGGGATGCGCAAAACGGTCCCAGGGTCTTGTTTGGCCTGCGCCTTCAAAGGGATCCGCACACAAGGCGAGGCCACCTCTCAAGTCCGTGAAGCTGATGCTGGTGCTGACACTGGCAACGCAACCACACTTGCCATGTGGACTTGAGGTTCGAACTGAAATATCTTTGCTCTGCGGGCTTGATCTAAGGTTTCCACGAGCCAGGAAGGTCTGGTTTACCTCGAGGTAACTCTACACAGTACGGTACCTTAGCAAGGTACACCTTGAGAGTTGCCACTCGCTTAAACGTGGTCGTACTCCTGCAACGGCACTTTCCAGCCTCAACTCGACAAAGCAAACGTGCACTTCTACGCGAACTCAAGTCCTACTTCTCCTCCCAGCTGCCTTCCTACAATCATCGATTAATAAATATATCAAATTCGGACAGCACATTACCCACTTTAGTCTATGAACAGTCACTGAGCGCAAACTCATCGGATGTTGGGAGGATCACGGCTGCCCCCCCCCCCCCTGATCCCCGACCCCCCTCGACTCTCGCCATTGCCTCGAGGGGCTGTCCCTCAGCTCCGACCACAAACCCTTGTGGGACTTGTGCTGGAGCATCGGCAGCATCGGCAGTATGAAGCTTACATCCATCACCGCCGTACTCGGCCTAGCTGCCTTGTCGACGGCCACCCAAGTCCTCCCGCGGAACCTGGACGCCAACGACTACTACGTTCTCCACCTCGAGCGCGACACATCACCAGATGAAGTGGCCAGGAGTTTGGGCTTCTCATACGAAGGAATTCTGGGAGAACTACAAGATCATCACCTCTTTGCCGCCCGGAAGGCCGGAGATGACATCGTCAAGAGAGAACTGGCGGAGAGGCGGCGGCGGAAGAGGTCGTTGAGCGACCGACATATACTGGACGGAGTCAAGTTCGCTCAGAAGCAGCAGCTGCGTGCGCCGTGGGAGAAGAGGATATTACCTCGTCCTCCGGCCGGCCCCGCGAATCTCGTGCCTAAGCAAGGGGACGCTCCTGTCGAGTCGGCTGTTGCGCGGCAGAAGAGCGTAGCCAAGACCTTGCAGATCAACGACCCCATCTTCCACCAGCAATGGCATCTGTTCAACCCGGTGCAGGTCGGACACGACGTCAATGTTACAGATGTCTGGTTACAGGGCATCACGGGCAAGAATGCCACCGTAGCCATCGTCGACGATGGTCTGGACATGTACAGCGACGACCTGAAGGACAACTACTACGCCGCGGGATCGTACGACTTCAACGACAAGGGCCCGGAACCAAGGCCTCGTCTGTCCGACGACAAGCACGGAACGCGTTGCGCCGGCGAGGTCTCGGCCGTGAGGAACGACGTCTGTGGTGTGGGCGTCGCCTACGACTCCAAGATTGCTGGACTGCGCATCCTTTCAAAGTTGATCACCGATGCCGACGAGGCCGTTGCCATGAACTACGACTTCCAGCATAACCAGATCTACTCGTGCTCGTGGGGCCCGCCAGACGACGGCCGCAGCATGGATGCCCCTGGCGTGCTCATCCGTCGCGCTATGCTCAACGCCGTGCAAAACGGACGGAACGGACTTGGTTCGATCTATGTCTTTGCCAGCGGCAACGGTGCCGCGAATGACGACAACTGCAACTTTGACGGATACACCAACAGTATCTACAGTATTACGGTCGGTGCCGTTGATCGCAAGGGCGAGCATCCCTACTACTCCGAGAAGTGCTCTGCAAGCTTGGTTGTGACCTATTCGAGCGGCGGCGGAGATGCCATCCACACGACCGACGTCGGCCAGAATGCCTGCTACGACCAACATGGTGGCACCTCCGCTGCTGCTCCGCTGGCTGCTGGTATTTTCGCGCTCGTGCTCCAGGTCCGGCCCGACCTTTCGTGGAGAGACATGCAGTACCTCGCCATGGACACCGCGGTACCCGTCCAGACCGATGTAGAAGGAGAATGGCAGACCACCACCATTGGTAAGAAATACAGCCATACCTTTGCCTACGGCAAGATTGACAGCTACGGTATGGTCGAGGCAGCCAAGACGTGGAAGAACGTCAAGCCTCAGGCCTGGTTCTACTCGCCTTGGATCCATGTCAACCAGGATATCCCTCAGGGCGACCAAGGTCTCACCGTGTCCTTCGAGGTGACGGCCGATATGCTCAAGGACGCCAATCTCGAGCGCCTCGAGCATGTCACCGTTACAATGAATGTCGAGCATACCCGTCGTGGTGATATCAGCGTCGATCTCGTCAGCCCCAACAAAGTAGTCAGCCATCTCTCCGTCACCCGCCGCCTTGATAATACCGAGGCTGGGTATGACGACTGGACTTTCATGAGCGTGGTACACTGGTAAGCTTGGCCTCCTGATTCCCTTCCTCTTTTCGTATGCGATAAAAAAGCTAACCGATCTCCAGGGGCGAATCTGGTGTTGGTACCTGGACGATCATTGTCAAGGATACCAAGGTGAATGAACACAGCGGCAAATTTATCGACTGGCACCTCAAGCTCTGGGGTGAATCAATTGATCCGGCCAAGGCCACACTCCTCCCAATGCCGACGGACGAAGACGACGATAACCACACGCAGATCTCCACGACCACACTGCCGGCCTCGACAACCACACTTCCTCCTGACCCGGCCGCAACCGAGACCGAGTTGCCTACTGTCACCGCCAGCGATCATCCGGACCGACCCGTCAACGCCAAGCCGACGGACACCACCAGCACCTCTACAACCTCCTCTCCAACCACGACCTCCGCACCGGAGACGAGCGCCACAAGCGGCAGCACTTGGCTGCCCTCCTTCCTCCCCACCTTCGGCGTCTCCGGCCGCACCCAAGCCTGGATCTACGGCGCCCTGGGGCTGATCGTCGTCTTCTGCAGCGGACTCGGCGCCTACTTCTGGATGGCGCGCCGCAAGCGGCTGCGGAATTCGGCCCGCGACGACTACGAGTTCGAACTGCTCGACGAGGAAGAGGCCGAGGGCCTCAACTCGGGCGAGAAGAACGGCGGCGCCGGCGCCGGCAAGAAGGCCGGACGCAGGACACGGGGTGGGGAGTTGTATGATGCTTTCGCGGGCGGGAGCGATGACGAGGATGAAGAGTCCGGAGCGGACGAGTATCGCGATCGGACGGACGAGATGACTCGAGCGACGCAGCCCCCCGAGATGAGCGAGAAGAGGAGTCGTGGTGCCAGGGGGGTTGAGGACGGTGATGATGATGAGGAGGAGGAGGAGGAGGATCATCATGTTGTAGGTGATAGTGACGACGAGGAGGAGAGTGGCGATGATCGGCCTTTGAGGGGTGGCCGATAGCTCCTGGTCTCGAGGAGGAGATGGCATGGGGGCGGGTCGTTTGCACCTCGTCTTCTTCTGCCCTGCATAGAAATCTGTACATATTGTTTTGGTCTGGGCCGCAAGTGCTTTACTTTGCTGGCTAATTACCTATATACTCTCTCTCGTGTCACGGCCGCGGGCAGGTGCGCATAGCATGGGCTGAATAATTGGAGTTTGGTTGTTCATTTCTCTCTCTCTCTCTCTCTCTCTCTACCTACCTGTCTCATCACCCGCTAGGTGCTCATTCACTCTCGTAGTACTAGAACATGCCGTTATAAAAGCGATAACAACGGCTTAACTCACTGTTACAGATCACAGCAGTATTGATGACCCATTTCCTTCCCCAAGAAACAAAAAAGTACCACGGAACAAGAACGCCAAGTACCAAAAACACCGTCAGCAATGGGACAGACACATCATTTAAGAGTTCAACCACAGCTCCAACAGCCCCATATCGGCATACCTCACCGCCCCTTCCATCGCTCCCTAAGCGGGCAGCACGACGCCCTCCTTCTCCATCTCGAGCACGTACCGCTCCCACGTGTCGGCGATGCCGTCGTAGAAGTCCATGTGCGCGTCGGCCAGGCCGCCGAACTGGCGCTTGAACTCGACGCGCTTGATCCACTCAAAGTTCTGCGTCTCGTGCACGACCTGGTCGGCGAAGTGGTCGGCCTCGGTCCTCGCGCTCTCCACCTCCCTCGTGAGCTCGTCGATGCGCAGCTCCAGCTTCCGCTGCCTGTCGCGGCGCGACTGCTCGTGGTCGACGCCCCGCACGTCCTCGATCTTGGACCGGATGAACCCGCCCGCCCCGGTGACGGAGTAGCCGCCGTACCCGTACCCGCCGCCGCTGGCGCCCGCGTCGCGCTCGGCGGTGGATTTGTTGAGGTACTCGGTCAGCTGCTCGTAGTCGAGCTGCTTCTGCTCGCGCAGCTTGAGGAGGGCCTTGAGGGCGCCGCTGTAGGCGACCATGTCGCGCAGGCTGCCGACGTAGTCGGCCTCGGTGGCGTGCTGTAGTCTCTTGAGGCCGGCGGCCGAGTCCTCGACGCTGGCGGCGAAGGCGTGCGTGGCCGCGTCGACGCCGGGCTCCAGCACGATGAGCTTCTGGAACTGCTCCGCCAGGTCGCGTAGGTCGGCCTCGAGGTCCGTCTCGCGGCGCGCCACGCGTATCATGACCTTCTCGACGTGGCCGAGGTCCTCGTCCAGCTTGTCGGACCGTTCCTTGACCTCGATGAAGCGCCGGTCGGGCTTGTGCACCTTTGTGAAGGCGTTGATGAAGCTGTCGGTGAAGGCGTCGAACACACCCCCGTTTCCCCCGCTGCTGCCGGCCGCCGGCGAGAGGGCGCCGCCGGCGACGTCGGAGGCAGCCGAGGGGCTGGCGCCCGACATGCCGCGGGACGCCCGCGTGCCCGTGCTGCGCATCGTGGCGTTCCAGTCCGGCGACTCGAGGAAGATGTGCAGGATGGGCGCCTTGCGGAGCTCCGGGTGCAGGGCGAGCCGCGTCAGGAAGCGCTGCAGGGAGTACGCCCGGCGCGAGGTGAAGTCCGCCCCGAAGCGGTCGCCGCGGACGTACTCCATGCGCTGCTTGTCGGGCAGCGGTGGTACGGCGGCGCCCGGGAACGAGGCGTAGAGGGATTTGTAGAGGAAGAGGAAGTCGGTGAACCGCCGGCGGACCGTGACTGTTGGTTTTTGGAAGGAGGGGAAGGTTGTCTAGACCAAGAGAGTCAGTAATGAGCGGACATGGAAACAAGGAGCCGGAGCATGGCATACGTGTGTGGTGATCAGGTACGAGACGTAGGCGTCCTTTGTCCCGTCATTCTCCTTGTGAGGTTCAGTAACGATGCACTCGAGGATCTCGCCCGCGTGTCCGGGCTCGTCGTTACGCTCTCGCCTAGCTTCCTGCCGACTGGCCTCGAAGTCGGGCGTGGCCGGGCCGGCATTCGACTCTGCAGTACCGCTCGGCGCTGGCTGTCCGCCGGCATTCTGCTCGCTGTGCCAGGACACATTGGAGAAGTCGTTGGGATCCATCTTTGCCATTGTCGCCTCCATGTGCGGCCTAAACGCTGGACCGTCGTCGTCGGTGGTCCGTTAACTGCTCGGTTCTGTCTCTGTGTGTTTTGGCGAGTGCGGACCTCGCCGGCAGCTTGTGGAATCAGCAATGTGCGTGATTCCTGGGAAGTAAGGGATGCGTAATATTTTTGACGGACTCAAGGGATTCAGGTAGCGAATGCTGGGGATGATGTTTCTCGTTTGCTGGTCTGGCAGTTCCGGTCAAGGTTCAGTGGTTGAGACGGGAAGCTCAGAGCGGCCGTAGTGCGCCGCGAAAGCTGACGTATGGCGGGGCAGGAAGCTGAAAACAGAAGTGGGGTACTCACTACTTTGATTACTGTGGTTGTCGCACTATAAACAAAAGTACCGTGTACTTTGATGCTTCTGACCGGTATGCATGCCGAGCCTCACTGAAAAGCACCAAGATCACTAGGCTGGCGAACACGAGCTGCCAGATATCATCGATCATATGGAGTACAAGTGCTGATTCCATGCTTCAAATACTCGAGCCTAGCAGCTACCTAACCCGCTACAATTTCCGTGGTCGCAGGCGCTTGACTGGGAGCTACAACACTTATGTAGACGCCAAGAAAGCAAGCTTCATGGTAGTTATAGTGAGGACAGTACTGTTGTTGGATACAGCCTGACTGCGTGATACCGACTGGCAATTCTATAGTGAAATCTTTTGGGTGTCAAGTGTCGAATTCGGTTGATGCCGCCTTCAGCGTTCCGAAGAAGCCCAGGCTGGCCGCTTGATATCACCCAGCACTTGACTTTTACTCATACAGTTTCCTTTGGCCCGTACCTCCCGGGAACCCCCTTGACCTTCGGGGACCTTCCAAACACCGTATCTCGAGAGCAGAGATGCAAAACAGACAAAGGAGATCCATTGAGCAGCCTATTTCTCAGTCTTGGCCTTTTCGGCCTGGAGGGGTTCGACTACCCTCGTGCCCTCCGGCTGGTCCTTCTCGGCTTCTATAGCCTCGCTGACCTGTGCCTTGGGGATGCCGGCATCCTCAGCCGCCGCATGCCTCTCCTCCTTTTCGTCGATATCTTCCGTGTCTCTTGGTGTTGCGAACCCGGTCTGCGTGTTCTCCTTGTTCTGCTGGTTCTCCTCCTCGATAAGCTCTTGTTGCTCCTTCAGGACTTCAAGACGCTGCTTATTGGTTGCAGCACCCTCGGCATTGTGCACTTCAAGCTCGATCTCGTGGAAGAGCTCCTCCGGAATGGACGATAAGACTCCGGTCAGCGCATCGATCTGGCTAAAGTCACCGCTCTCGCCCGATGTTTGGCCGTACATGTAGGCGTTGCTCAGCACCAGAAGGGTCGAGGGGACACCCTCCTTGAGTCGCAGGCGCAACCAAGTGTTCAGGTCATCCCGCAGCCGTGCAGGCGACACGCCATGGGTTTTGATACCACGAGCCATGCAAGCAGCCTGCAGTTCTGCCACGCTCAGGCTGTCGACACCTTCGTAAGCGATGACGCGGTCATCACGCTTAATCTGTCGCATACGGTGACGGATCTGGTAGCGGAGCATCATGTCTGTGCCGAAGGTGTTGAGGTTGAGGTACCGGCACATGGACACCAGCTGAGGCCGCGACAGATTATCCAGGGTCAGATCGTCCCTGAATGTCTTGCAGACCTTGATAACATCCTCAGCCGTCGGCTTCTCGCCAGTCGCGCGGACCTTGCGGAAGAAGGTGGAAAACTCCTCTTTCTGCGCCGTTGACGGCGTGAGAGGGAGACCAGTCTCCTTTAGCGTCCTGCGCAGGAACTCGCTGACGTCCTTGCGCGTAGCTCGGAGCGTGGCAGTCTTCTTTTCCTTGGTGGCAGTGGCCTCGTACGTGCTGGGAAGGAGGCCCGGGAAGATCTTGAGAGCGAACGGCAGCAGAAGCTCAGCGAATGGCACAATAACAAACACCGAGAACGGTACTAGACGTCCCAGGTCCTGAACCGTCCGCTGGAGTTGCCGGTGCTCACGCCTGCTGAGCTCGTATCCGGCGGCCATTTTAAGCGCAAGTCGAGAGCTGATCCTGACTTCAGCAGCCAATAGCTTCGTTCCATCCCAGTAATGTTGGATCTCATGCCTGATTTTCTGCATCAGGGTCAGTTTCTTTTTGTCGTCCTTTTTTTCTAAAGCGTCTTCCTTCTGCTTCTGTGCCGCGAGCTCCGACAAAGTTGTGGGCGCTGCGGATGAGTCGGCTTCCTTTTTGGCTGCAGCCTTCTCAGCCTCCTTTGATGCCGGCGTTTTGGGCGCATTGGATCCTTCTGTGATCGGTTTCTTAGCCTTCTCGACGTCGAAACCAGGCGGCGGACCAGCGGGAGGGCCTCTGTGGGTGTCGGTTCCAGTCGCATAGGTCCGAAGCGGAATCAGCAAAGCGAGTCCCGGATTCTGGAGCCCTAGCCCACGCGAGTTGTTCATCAATTGGATTGAAGCGGCCCTGAGCGCAGATCTAGGGATCACACGTCCTTTAGACGGCATCTAGGTCAGCAGCCGAAGCGCATATCCGGTCAAGAAGGAATGAGCGCACCAGTTCCGAGAAAGGGGTTCATCACTGTCGCCCTCCGGGCAACGCTTGTTGAGGCACTCATGCTCAACAGCGTATGTTTCGAAGGCCTTTAACGTCAAGCCGAGAAGTTGTCGTGGAGAAGGGACGGTCGAAGATCGAGGGAAGGATGATCTGGCCGGAAATCGGAAGTCTAGGTAGGGAGCGAATGACCAAGTACGACGCAATGTAAGAGTCAAAGATCCTAAGTCGTCTAAAGAGAAATTCAAGAACTTGAAGAAGAAGAAAAGTCTAATATGATGTTACAGATAGGGAGTCCGTAGTTGCCGGCAAAAGTATTAAACGTTGTTAGTATGATGGAAGTCTTGGAAGGATGGATCTAGACGGGTGGCAGACATAGTACAACTCAGCCAAGCATTCCCGTCAAGACCCGCCTACCACGTCCACTACCTTAGTAAGCCTATCGGAGACAGGGGTAATGACGACATCACGTGGATCGGCACGGGGGAGGGCCCAGAGGATGCACTTTCCATCTTCCAATCTTATGGCCTTTCTCGCGTTCTGAATTTGAGCAGCCGAAGACAGCCAAGTGAGAAGGTCCTCGATATACAAACATCTAATATTAGTATATGAAAATAAGGTAGCAAAACATGCAAAATCCACAAAGTCATGAAGCAGATGCGAACCTTACTGCGCAGTACGACGAAATTGACAACCGGGCACAGAGGTACCTCCGTACCTCGGACGCCACTTAGATCCGAAGTCCGTGCCCGGTCGGTCGGCTCAACAAAAAGTCGTGCCTTGGGATTTTGGTGAGGAAAGGCGGGGTCACGCACGTGAATTAGTCACCCTAGTTCCAGCTGCTCTCCGCAACGGGCATCTGCATCTTCCCCACGAACAGGCCGACGCCATGCCCAGATTCGGGCTTGTGATAATCAGCTTTGATAGAGATTCTCCCCTTCGTTCTAACAATGCCTATTCTCTCCTCATCCAACACCTAAATATCGAGTTGCAACACTTACTTCAGTCCAGTTTTATACACATGCTTTAGCATCATATAGAACAAGACTCCCCTCATTTGCGCCATGGAGTTCTCCTTGACTTGAATTTGGTTACCCCGGTCCGAGGGATTAGCTTATTCCCCTCGAGTTCACTTCCCCGCAGTCTCGCCATTATATATAAAAGTCACCTGTCGACAGACATACCTGTCCCTTGTCCTCTCAAGGTCCCCCATCTCTGTAATATATCGGCTCCGGATCCCGTCTGTCGCCTGGTTTTTGGGACCGCACGGTGGCCTCTTCCGGTCACTCTCAGCACCATGCAATTCAGGAAGGCTGCCCGCGTTATCCTCGTCGGTGCGCCTGGTGTTGGCAAAGGGACACAGTCCGAGAGACTGTTACACCGCTTCCCTCAGCTTTCCTCTATCAGCTCCGGAGATCTCCTACGTAGTAATGTCAAGCAACGGACCCCACTCGGTATGTCGTCGTCTCCCACCGTACGCGCTTGCATTTTGCAATACTGACCATATTCCAGGCATCAAAGTAGAGAGCACAATGAAAGCAGGCGGCCTGGTTTCAGACGACCTTATCCTGCGCCTAATACGAAACGAGCTCAACCGACGGGGCTGGCTGCTCTCCTCAACGCCCAAGTCAAACTTCATGACGCTCTGCTCAACCGCCACCGCAACTGCAGACACACCATCCACTGACGATACCGGGCTCGCAACCTTTCTCTCGGCCCCTCCTACTATCGCCGACCCGACGTGGACCGAAGACCCCTCGGCTTCATTCCTACTGGATGGTTTCCCAAGAACGGCAGTTCAGGCCACAAGCCTAGACAGCATCGTGCCCATCAACCTCGTCGTATCGCTTAAGACGCCCGTGGACGTCATTATCGAGCGGATATCTGGACGATGGGTGCACGAGCCGAGCGGGAGAGTGTACAACACTGGCTTCAACGCGCCCAAGGTGCCCGGCCGGGACGACGTTACTGGGGAGCCTCTTGTACGCAGGATAGACGACGACGAGGCGATATACCGCGAGCGGTTCCGGAAGTTTACCGAGACGAGCAAGCCGTTACTGGATCACTACCATAATAAAGGCGTTCTGTGGGAGGTTGAGGGCATGAATAGCGATGAGATTACGCCAAAGTTGTTTGCAGAGTTTGAGAGGAGGTTTTGCTGAGCGTGGACGAGGAAAGTTGTGTTGGTTGGGAGCTGTACATAGACCTGGCTTGTGATATTTATGGGATGGCAATGCCTCCGAGGCTGCCTTTGGGATGCATGGTTTTGGAAAGGCTAAACGATGGGGTTTTCGGGCGGGATCGGTTATGCTACCTTGTCACCGACCCATACTGGAGTTGCGGTATCCATTGCCACAAGGGCTTCCTGTTTTACTCCGTGTTCTTATGTTGTGGCTCGCCGCTTGTGGCCTGCCCAGGTACGACTCTGGCAGATACCTACCTTGAGTCAAAAGGAGACGGCCAAAGAAGGGCACCATGCAAAACACAAAAAGATAAAAAGTATCACCACCCACTTGCATGTATGAAAGCGAGCGCCAACGATGATCGACCCCGGCAGGACTCGAACCTGCAGCCTCTGCCAGCAGTGAAGAACGACCGGAAAGCAACGCGCTACCATTGCGCCACGAGGCCGATGAACAACTAGGGGCCTTAACAGATTCGATCTGGGTACTGCGACCGCTTGTGCACGGCGTTGAGAGAGGATGTGATTCGGCGGACCATGTCATGCCAGGCCATGAGTCATGACAACCAAGAATACGACGGAAACAAAAGGCGCGAGTTAAAACGTCCAACATCAGGCTTTCTCCGTGGTCACCCGCCCCAGTAGGTTTGTGTATGGGAGAGCGGAAAAGATCCCGGATTCGAGAGCCCAAAGAGGGTGTTGGCTGTACACAGGCACGAAAGCACAGGCTGCGGTATCAGATCAATGTCGTTACCAAGCTGGCCGCTCTTGTGGCTCTTCAAATGTTGGACGAGATGAGATGTCCTCCAAGCAACAGCGGAAACGCATGTTGCGACGGAGCACTGGTAGACAACTTTAAGGAGGTGATCCGGACGTTTGTATTGTTCTGCTTACAACCGAGTTGACTTACCTGTCCCGTTGCAATTCCGTTGCCCTGCTTGGTGGACCGTAAATGTGATATGTTCTAAAGAATGGCTTCTCTCAGACTCTCACAAAAGTATCTGTACATTGGTGAAGCGTATAAAGATCGATGCCGATTGTCATGTGCACAATCATCTGACAAGCGTACGTCATCCCACCGCCAACCGGCTTAAGAGGCAAGTCACACGGACGTTTCAGCACGGTACAATCACCTTGTCTAGATAAACCTTCAACAAACATCCACAACGTTTTGGACAAGCCCGAAAATGAAATCGTTTCTACTATCTATTCTCACCCTGAGCGCCGTCGTCTCCTCACAGCTCGTCGTCCCACTGGTCCACCGCGGCGGACGAGGCTTCTCAGGACCGGCTATCCCGCCTGACCTCAAGCGCAACAGAGGCGAAGGACAGGCACCGCTCATGGATCCACTTGCACCGGGACCGGCTATCCCGCCGTCGGATAACGATAAAGACGATGAGCCTGTCTCCGGCGGCCCGGGTTCGGTCATGCTATCCGATGTCATGGGTCGTGACAGGAGTATCAACATATTTGCCGGTTTCACGCGCGACATCGAGAGCGTGTCGAACAGACTCGATGATGGGGCGAAGAACAGCACCGTACTCGCGCCGCTGAACAGTGCCATCGAGAAGCTGCCGCGGAAGCCGTGGGAGGACCCGAAGGATTACGGGGCGTTGGGGGCGGATGCCTACGAAGGCGAGGATGGGCAGGAGAGGGCGCAGAGGAACCTGAGGCGGTTTGTGGAGGCGCATATCGTGCCTACCAGTCCGTGGAAGGCGGGCGAGAAGGTGAAGGCGATTGGAGATGATAGGGAGGTGTGGTGGGAGGAGCAGGACGGGAAGAGAGTGGTGAAGCCGGGTGACATCGAGGTTGTGAGTGTTGCGAGTACCGTTGCCAATGGCGAGGTGGTAAGTCTTCTATCCTCATGTCGCTCGACATTGTATCATTGCTAAGGCTATATCACAGTGGATCTTGAGAAGTGTGAGGAACTACTGAGGCACGATTGATGGGATAACGACTGCTTATGCCGACGGAGGCTGGAGGAATGTTGGCTTTGTGGCGTTTTGGCACGGTGTTGGATGGGTTTCAGTTTGACTTGCTCTTTTATCTTAGTTATGCCGTCATCATTATCATCGTGGGTTTCATGTGAAGCCTTGATGAACGCTCTCGATTGTGTCATTTCCGTAGAGATGGGTAGCGGACCTCGACCTGGGGTAACCTGGCATGTCTGACGGGATTGATATGGACATATTTTTGGACGAATCAGTCAAGAATTAGAAGCACATGCTGCCTACGCATATCCCAACTTGAACCTGATCAAACAACACTGTACTATCGTTCTTGTCCTGTATCTCCAAACTAATATTCAATGCATTTTTTTTGGTACTCGAATGTGTTAACCCAATCGTAATTCGAACAATGTCAGCAAACTGGAACCTGTGGGCCACGAACGGAATGACGGAATGCAAGGCTGAGCCCGGGGCCTGGCTAGAGCTGGGTGGGGCCATATATCTTATCGTTATCCGGATCACGGCAGATCCTATTGCCGAAGCCAAGGGGGCCTTATCGGGCGGTAAGTGCGATCGGAAGGAGAGAAGATTGCCCTGATTGCCCGTTGCTGCGAAGCTCAGCATCCGTCCATCCTGGCCTTGCATCACCCACGAAACTTGACACAGCATCGACATTTCTTGACTGCCTCGCGTTCAGCCTTTTCGAACTCTTTCCCTACGACCCCAAGCATCGTTTTGTCTCGTGTTGAATATCAGTTTCCTACGGCTTTTATAAGCATCTCGATGGTGTCGAGTGTCGTGTTGGACGCGAGAACAACTGTAAGCTGTTCTGGTTGTTGATCTTCCCAGTCTCGTGCTGTCGCTCGTCATTTTTTGCTGTCCCGTCGTTTCCCACCTCCTGTACCAATATTGGTACTTACATCGCTTCGTGACTCTCTTTGTCTTGCAATGTTATGATGCACCATCGACTAAACGTACTCCCTTTACAGGTCTGCTAGCATCATGAACGCCCAAGGCCTCCACGGCGGAGGCGGCGCCTTCGATCGCGACAGAGAAATAGACGAGCAGCGCCATCGCGCCCTGCAGCAACAAGAAGAGATCGCCCACAGAGAGCGCGAACAAGCTGAGCGACAGCACCGAGAACAGTTTCAGACACCCGCCCCCCATCACAGCAACGCCGCTTCGCTGCCGCTGCATCAGCCCGTCGCGGCGCGCATGCCCACAATTCACAGCCCCGGTGGCCTTCTTGCAAACCATGGCGGCTCTGCTCCAACAATACCCTTGGGAGGCTCCTCCGCCTCTGCTGCTCCTTTTGGAGGGCCTCTTCACAACGACGCTGGTCGCGCCCCACCACACGGCGGGCCTCCGGTCGGATCTGGACCCCAGCACCAGATCTTTGCGCCAATTCCACACGGTCCCGGTGGTCCGAACGGTGCCATCAATGGCGCAAACGGAGCCTCATCTCTGTTCGGAGGTCCTCTACAACAGGAAGCGCCTCGCGGGGGACCGCCAGAGGCTGGACGGGCTTTGCAGCACATGCCCTTCCCAGCAGGTGTCAGCGGAGCGCCTCCGATGCCAGCTCCCGGTATGCCTGCCGCCGGCGCCGGCGGATTGCCTCAAGGACAACAACCCATCCTTAACGTAAGTATACCCAAGCATGACAGTGCCAGGCATGTTCCCGATCGTTCCATGGCTAACACATGTTTTGTTTAGGACGCCTTGAGCTACTTGGACCAAGTAAAAGTACAGTTTCACGAGCAACCGGATGTCTACAATCGGTTCCTTGACATCATGAAAGACTTCAAAAGCCAAACGTAAGGGTGTCTGCCCTTCTTTCCGTATCCAGTCGCGACGCTAATGTCTTTTCGAACAGTATCGACACTCCCGGAGTTATTAGCCGAGTCTCGGAGCTCTTTGCCGGCCATCCAAACCTGATTCAAGGCTTCAATACCTTCCTGCCCCCCGGTTACCGGATCGAATGCGGTCTTGAAAACAATCCAAATAGTATCCGTGTGACGACACCATCTGGCTCAACGATTCATTCAATTGGAGGTGGACGCAATGCTCTGCCTGAACCACCCCAGTCGGCCCCTGGTCCTGGGCAGCCGTTCGGCGGCCAGCGCGCCCCGGGTCCCTGGCACCCACAGCCGCCGCCACAGGTTCAGCACAGCGTAGAAAGCCCAGAAGCAAACTTCAGTGTCCCCGCTGGCGGTCCTCCGGCGGCTTTCCACGGCCCGGGTTCCAGTCAAGCCGCTTCCTTCGAGGGCGGTAGCAGTCCGAACCAGCCAAGAGCCCTTCCAGCTGCGCAAAATGGAACTACTACGAGTCACGCGCCTGTCCCCAGGACGGCGCTCACGCCGACGCCCGCAGCTTCGCAGAACAACATGAACGGACATTCCGCGCAGCAGGCCAACATGGAGAAACGCGGCCCAGTGGAGTTCAACCACGCCATAAGCTACGTGAATAAGATCAAGGTGAGCAAGACCATTAGTTCGACAGTGCAGTATGACGAGGAATCCATCCTATCACCTCCTACGCCTATGTCATTCGTCCCATCTGTTATTCTCTTGCTATTGTGCTATTCTGGCATATTCAAGTTCGAGCGCGCCTCACTTTCGGGTTATGCTCTTTATTCCACTATTGTTCTGTTTTGCCTCTTGGGCGAAATAATGATTTTTTATGAGTGCCTATTGTTAGGGGGGTTTGACCTTTTTGTGTTCTCTATTGTTCCTCATATCCACCATTCAGGCACCCCTTTACCAGAGAGTTGCTGACTTTCCCAGAATCGTTTCCAGGACAAACCAGAGATCTATAAACAATTTCTGGAAATTCTCCAGACATATCAACGCGAGCAGAAGCCTATCCAGGACGTCTACTCCCAAGTCACAACCCTCTTTCACGCTGCACCGGATCTTCTTGAGGACTTTAAGCAATTCTTGCCAGAGTCAGCAGCCCAGACAAGGTCCGCTAACGCCGCTCGCATGGAAGAGATGGGGCTGAGCGCTGCCACCCCGACGCCCCAACCTGGCCAACCCGCTCGAGACGGACCTAAGATGCCCCCTGTTGGGAATTTCGCGCCGCCTGCGAGCGCGACGAAGGACAGCAAGAAGCGGCCTCGGCCTGATAAGTCAGCTCCGGCCACTGCTGGCCCGGGAGCCGAAATTCAAACTTCGGGCCTGCGTACGACTCTCCCTGCTGCGTCAACGAGCAACAAGCGAGCCAAGCTTTCACACAAACCCGTGGCGGATGGCCCATCGATTGAGCCGACTCTCACGCCAGTCATGCCCGAGCCCCTTAACCCAACACCACCCGCTCTCGCCAACCAGGATGATCTTGCCTTTTTCGACCGTGTCAAGAAGCACATCGGCAACCGTACAACCATGAACGAATTCATCAAGCTCATTAATCTTTTCGTCATGGATCTCATAACGAAAGAGGTCCTTATCCACAAGGCAAGCCAGTTCATCGGCTCCAACCATGACTTGATGAACACCTTCAAGAACCTGCTCGGCTACTCTGAAGGCAACGATAAGATCGAGAACCGGCCCGAGCCTCCGACTGGTCGTGTGTCGCTGAGCAACTGTCGCGGATACGGGCCCAGCTATCGCCTATTGCCGAAGCGAGAACGTCTGCGGCCATGCAGTGGCCGTGACGAACTCTGCTACTCTGTTCTGAATGATGAATGGGCCTCTCATCCTACCTGGGCCTCCGAAGATAGTGGATTCGTGGCTCACAGGAAGAACGGTTACGAGGAAGGCCTTCATCGCATCGAAGAGGAGCGCCACGATTATGACTTTTATATCGAGGCGAACCAAAAGTGCATTCAGTTGCTAGAACCCATTGCGCAGCAAATGCTCACGCTTCCTCCGTCGGAACGGGCGACGTTTAAGATACCCCCCGGTCTCGGTGGCCAGAGCACTTCCATCTACAAGCGAGTGCTCAAGAAGATTTATGGCGATAAGGGCCCTGATGTCGTCAATGAGATGTTCAACAACCCGTTCTCGGTTGTCCCAATAGTGATGGCACGACTGAAACAAAAGGACGAAGAGTGGAGGTTCACACAGGTAAGCCCCCCCAAAAAAAGAAAATCGTGCTAACTCGGAGACCGGGATGCTGACAATGTACACAGCGCGAGTGGGAAAAGGTCTGGCAAGCCCAGAGCGAGAACATGTACCTCAAGAGTCTGGACCATATGGGTATCCAAGTCAAGTCCAACGACAAGCGCAACCTGTCCCAGAAACACCTTGTCGACGTTATCAAGACGAAGCACGAAGAGCAGAAGCGCGCGCGTATGAATAAGGGCAAGACTCCGCGATACCAGTTCATCCACAGCTTCAAGGACCAGAGCGTCCTCCTCGACCTTCTGCGTTTCATGGTCCTGTATGCCAATGTCAGTGGTCAACACAACGCGCTCGAGCGAAGGCGCATTCTCGAGTTCTTCGAGACCTTTATTCCTCAGTTCTTCGACATCCCTGAGGAGCTGGTGCGGGAGAAGCTTGCCGACATGGACCAAGACTCGGCGGAGGAGGAGGAGGATGACGCACCTCCTCCCGAGCTCACCAATGGGCGCAGCTCCCGTCGCAACGGAAAGCGCGCAGACCTCCTCCGCGGTGTGCTGGATCCTGGCCGTAACGGCAGCCGGTCTCGTACGCAGAAGGAAGGCAGTGCGGCGTCCGGTAGTAAGGAGACGACGCCAGAGGCTGGCTCCGGTAACGACGAGGATATGCCCGATGCCGAGGACGCTAATCTCCCCGAGGTATCCAATGATCGGTGGCTGCCCATGGTCCCTCTCCCGACAATTGCGAAGGACGCTCGGAACGGCAGGGAGGACGCTGACCATACTCTCCTTGATGCGGACGGCGAACTTAAGGCGGACGCTCCGTTCAAGCGGTCATGGTACAACTTCTACTGCAACCAGAGCATTTTTGTCTTTTTCAGCGTGTTCCAGGCGCTCTTCAAACGCCTTGAAGAGGTCAAGAACAGCACCAAGACGGTTGTGGAGGAGATCCGTCGCGAGAACGCTGAGAGACCGGCGAAGGCACTTGGCATCGCTCGTGAAGACCTCCACTTCTTTGACCACATCGAGGATCCTGCGAACAACACCGACAAGTTTTGGCCACGTACCGTCGAGCTGATTGAGGATTTCATCAATGGCGAGACGGACGAGGCCAGGTACCAGGATATCCTCCGTCACTACTATCTGAAGACGGGATGGAAGATATACAACATCCAGGATCATCTGAAGACTCTCTGCCGCATTGGGCTGTCCTGCAACAACCCCGACTCTAAGGGAGAGAAGACTAAGGAGCTTGTGCGGGAGTACCTCGCCAGCCGGCAGCAGGAGGAGACGAGCTATCAGACGGAAATCAGCGCACGCAAGTTTGCCGAGAAGTGCATCAAAGACGGCGAGATGTTTGTGATCTGCTGGGTATGTACCGCCCCTCCCTGTATTTTTTTTTTTCCCTCCCGTCAAGTGAACTAACCTGTCACAGTACCCGGGCAAGAAAGAAGCCACCGTCCGCTGGCTACAGAAGGACGAGACAACCTTTTACACGGACGAGATGGAGCGTAAGGAGCAATGGCAGTATTACATCTCGTCGTACATGCGCATAGAGCACACTGAGGGTATCGTCAGATCCCGTCTTCAGAAGGTGCTCCTCGAGCGCAATCTCCCGTCGGGAGTTAACGACTCGGAAGACGGCTACACGCCGAAGCCCTTGATTGTCCACGAGGGTTTGGTTCTGCGCATCTGTCTGCTCAGCTACAAGATTGTTTATGAGAGTGGCACATCGGACTACTTCATCTACAACACGGTTCCCGCCCCTAAGGACGGCGAGGAGCCGGACTTCCAGGAGGAGAAGCAGGTGTTCTTGCGCGACCTGCGGGAAGAGAGGTTCAAGGAGAAGATGGTGATGAATTCGCCGTGGATGAAGAACCTGAGCCAGGACCAGGTGCAGCAGATCAACGAGGATTATCAGAGGTGGAAGGACGAGGGGATCCCGCTTCCCTCGCAGAGGGGGAATGCCAACATTGCTGAGGCTCAGGCGGAGTAGGACCCGATGGAAGAATCAAAGTGGTATAAACGATTCCGGGAGCACGATGATGTGGCGAAAGACCGCTTGAAGTGGAGGGCGCTCTATTCAAGGGAATCATAAGGTACCCAGGTAGCCGACGGCGTCGAGAGTGATGCTAGGGTTTTCCTTCTACTCTCCGTTTTTGTTTTGTTTTTTATATCTTCTATTTTACTTGGGCTCTTTTCTCTCCCTTTTATCCTGAATAAGGTTCCTCACTACGGTGTTGGAGATGCGCACGCACATGGTACAGCACACGATGGCTTTTGCTGCTTGGAATGCAAGCAGGATGGCGAAACAAAAATGGAAGGAGTGGGCAGGCGTTTGTGTCGTCGAATGCGATTGCTTGCTTGACTGTACAGTAGGTAGTTTTTTGTTGCTCCCTGGAGCCATCACTCATAGCGGCATCGATATTATGTAAATGAAGAGGGGATATTTATCTTGAGATAGGTGTGCATGTAGCAGAAATCAGATGGCCTTGGAATGAGACGAAGAGGGCCCTGCGATACCTTATCAAATCGAAGTTGGGACTTTTGAAAGGGACGGAAGTCTCATCTAAGGTAAGGCACTGTACATGTATGTACCTTGGTTGTCTCGGATGTTTCCAGGCTTCGTACAGCAGCAAACTCGAGATCTATTAGAGCTTTAACAACGCGGTGTGTTTTTCGAATCTCGAGAAGCTTGGCACTTGTCACAGTCTCACGCTGAGGCTACCTCTAGGCACTCGCCTTATTGAAAGTTTGAAACTGCTCCTCCACGGCAAAAGCAGGTGACGAAGACTCTCTGCCGGACGAGTGTCACCTTGGCCTTTCACGTGGCTGCTCCATCAACCATCGACGGTCGACTGACTGTGGCTGATGGGCACCAGATCCCATGAAGTGTCTATCACAGTAGAGTCTGCTTCGACTTTGTGGCTGTCGCCATCCAGGGCTTCTCTTGTGATTACGGCCAGACCCCAACCACACATCAGCTGCTCCTTTTCTTGCAGAGATCTCTCCTAGCTAAGCAGCTAAGGTGCCTTACTCGGATTCCATCTTCACCTCTTCCCCGCCACCTGCTTTTCTCTTCTTTCGTTTGAACATCAAGGCTTTTTTTCTTCTTTTTTTTTTTCGAGGTTGGACAGCCCACTGAAAACCTGATCGACGCACTGCGCTTAACCGTCTCGGGCATTTACAGCGGCTGAGAGACCCCGGTTTATAGCGCAAATCTTCCCCGTGGACGTTTCTCTTCGAGCAGGGATTCACAGCTCCCGCGCCGAGCCGCCCGCCATCTTCTTTTTTTCCTTGGACTTGAGAAGATGCCCAATCCCTGTCAGGCTCTCGTCAAACAACATGGCGGTATGACGGTGTGAAGGACTGCATCCCAGCAACTCGGGAGGGTCAGCACCTTTCGAAATTTTTGTACCACCTCGCTACCTTACTTCCCTCGTATCTATCTATATCTACGTACCTAGATTTATGCATGTATCTATCGCTGCAGTCCAGTGTCGAAGTTGCATGTGTCTGCAAAACATTGGCTAGCATGGGAACCTGCATAGCTCGTCCGCGAATGGCCAACACATAATCTAACAAGAGCCCGAATAGTTGACGCTACAGCATAGGTATCCTGGGAAGCCGCCCAGAGACGCTCACTGGGCTAGCACCACCATACCTGTACATACAGCCCAAGCTCTATACTAGTTGGTCCTCATCATGTCCGGCTCGGCGTCTGCGCCCTACTGGGGCCAGCTTCCACCCCCCAAAGCTCGCCGCCTGTCTGACGATGGCGGCTTGACGCCTGACCGTCGCCAGTCCTTGGACACCAACCCTCAATCGAGACCCAACCGCGAGTCCATCCAGACCACAAACACCGACACCCTGACAGATACCACCTTCAGCTCTCTTGCCTCACCAAACAGGTCAAGCTTCCAAGGCCAAGGTCTAGCTCCTCGGCCACCCTCGCTTCCCTACGGCGCAAACCAGTACCCGCCCGAGCTTCTCGAGAACCGCCGTCGCCGTCGCAGCAAGAACCAAGACGACGACGAGTACTCAAGAGGCGCTCCTCCTCCCACCGCACCTGATGTCCCTCGAGCTCCTCCTGTGAGCTACAAAGCTCCTAACGGCGACGGTGCCGTTCAGTCTACACATACAGCTCCTGGAACGGCTGGTCGCACGTCGAGGCGGCCCGACGGACCTGTTAGTCCAATGGAACAATCTCCGCGGGGAGCTACCTTCGCCGACAGGCAGAAAGACCTTCCGGTACTGGACCGCGCGAGGAATACGCTCGACCCAGGCTCCGATGCGAGGGCCCGGCGCAACGGGACCGATCCAACAGCAGCTCGGAGTGTCCCTACGGCAGATATGGCCGGTGCGCAGCGCCAGCGCAGAGGTTCTGTAGGAGACGCTGCTCGATCACAACGGAGGGACTCTCAAGGGCAACCGTCCGGCCGCCGAACGTACGCAAATGAACGCTCGCCCCTGCAACGGCTGGAGCTGACGCTCGATAGTATCACCAAAGAAGAGAAACGAGCCCTCGCCGAGGCCGCTGAACGAGCCGCACGCGAGAAGGCGGCTTCGAACAATCGTCCTGCAGCACAAGCAGACAGGGGACCGCCTGTGCCTCAGAAGGACCAGCCAGTGCGCCAAGTGCGATTCAGCGATCGCGGTCCTCCGCTTGCAGTCGAAGTGCCGAAGACGAGGACCACTGTTGGAAGATTCTCAGAGAACACACCTGCGACACCCAAGGGCCCATTATCTCAGCATCCACCCGAGGAGGGTCGGAGGTATAGCGCAAGCACAGGCAAGTCTCCTCAGGCGCAAGGCCCAGAGTCTCGTATTCCTGTCCCTGTAGCGCCCCAAACCAGATCCCAAACACAGCCTCAGGCTTCGAGCGTTCCCCAGCGCAACCTCAGCTTTCGCGAGCGTGCGGCCAAGAACGATGTCAAACTACCTGCTGGTTTGGAGAACGAGATCCCCACCAGTCCTCTCGTCGCGACTCCTGGTAGCGCTGGCACGGTATCCAGGAGCGGCAGCAAGAAATTGAGGAAAAATCCACCTGCAACATATGCACCAAGTCCCGGGGGCGATCCCTATGCGCAGAAGCAGATGGAGGCCCAGAAGTACATCATGGCGCAGCAAGCGAACAGTGGTCCCAGAAGCAACGAGGCTAGAGCGCGGACGGCTGGGCCCGCTGCTTCTGAGCCTCCTGGAGCGCCCATGCGTCCTGAGACTGTTGGCCAGACCGAATCTATGACACCGTCTGGTGGCAAGCTGGCACTGCACGACCAGGAAGTCATGCCGTCAGCTGCCGTAGGAGAGGTGTCTAAGGCGCAACAAAGCCAAAGGAAAGCAGACCAATTACTGGGCCGCGCGCCCTCCCAGAACCCGCCTGGACAGCGGGCGAATGCCGGGCACGGTACTATCCCACGGGCTACAGCGCTGACAGCAGGAGCTGCTGGTGCAGCTGTTGCTGCAGGCAGTCAACACCATCGTGCCAAAAGGGAAGACACAAGGAGCGATACCGAGAGCAGCGACGACGAACACCATCACCACATCTCTAACATCGTCTATGGCCACGGTAGGGATAAGCTGAGGCCCGGCCAGGGAATGTACCAGCCGCCAACATACCTGGACGAGTGGAAGAAGGCGACGGTGGGCACTTTGTCCGGTGCTCTGCTGGATCTCGACGACGAACCGGCCAACGTGACAGTGGAGAAAGATAAGCCGTGGTGGGAGACGCCTCCATCCCAGCGACGGGGCAGTGTCACGTCACGGCCGAGGAAAGCAGAGGCGTTTGACGGAGAGTATGATGATACACACGGTATGCAGCCCCCTCTTGAGTTTTCAGAAAGACAGCGACGACGAGAAATACGGCGGACTGGAATGTGTGGTATTCGAGTATCCTGATAAGTGATTGCATTACTGACAAAACGTGCTATTATATGTAGCTCCTACCAGATTCAAGCCGCCACTATATCTGAAATGCGGACCGCTTTTGAGATACTGCAGCATCCGTACCGAACGGGGGCCTTCACGAACAACTCGGAGCGGTGTTATCTACGAGAGAGAAGTCTGGAGGGGCTCGGTGATGATCCTGACGCAAGACGCAGACTCTTCGTACGACATTGCACCCACTCTACGCCTGTTTGTCCAACCCATCGAGCTTCTCCCGCCGCCGCCTGCCGAGATCCACGGCGAGCTACCCCCTGAGCACGTAGATCCCATCGCGGGACACCCCAAGTTGGGCCGCAAGGGTGAAACCCTCTATGTCCGGCCGGTAGACCACCTGGAGGAGGCCAAAGACCTGTCGCGCGATGAGAGCGACAATGGCCTTTTCGAGAAGACCAGGAGCCCACCAGACGTGCCGCTCCAAGACGGTTCCACCGATCCACCGGGGTCCTTCCAGGCTCGACGCAAGCGAGCAGAGGTCGACGGCGAGAAAGTGGGCAAGTACAAAGACGTCAGGGGCTTCCGCCTCCACGCCGAGCGCGGGTACACCTTCTGGCGCTTCAATATCGAAGTCGAGCTTCGCGACAGGCAGCAGCGCATCGCTTACCGCATCAACCGCGGGCCATCGACCGGCTTCTGGGTCCCAGCCAAGGGCACGCCGATGAACGTCATGTTCCACAGCTGCAACGGCTTCAGCCTCAGCGTGACCTCGGACGAGTTCAGCGGGCCGGACCCGATGTGGCGCGACGTGCTCAACACGCACCAGAGCCAGCCGTTCCACGTCATGATCGGCGGCGGCGACCAGATCTACAACGACTGCGTGATGCGGCAGACGAAGCTGTTCCAGGAGTGGCTGACAGTCAAGAACCCGCTGCATAAGCACAACGCGCCCTTCACGCGCGAGATGCAGGACGAGCTAGAGCGGTTCTACCTCGAGAGGTACGCCATGTGGTTCTCGCAGGGCCTGTTCGGGATGGCGAATTCGCAGATCCCGATGGTTAATATGTATGATGACCACGATATTATTGATGGGTTCGGATCCTATCCGCATCATTTCATGATGTCTCCTGTTTTCTCTGGTTTAGGAAATGTTGCGTTCAAGTACTACATGTTGTTCCAACATCAGAGCGTGGTTGACGAGACGGAGGCGAGCGAACCCAGTTGGAGTCTTGGGGCGCAGCGCGGGCTATACATCAATGAACTCAGCCGGAGCCTGTACGTGTCTCTGGGTGGTTCGGTTGCGCTGTTGGCCGTTGATGCGAGGACCGAGAGAACTCGAGAGGATGTCCTCAGCGAGCGCACTTGGAAAAAGATCATGGATCGAGCCTATGATGAGGTTGTTAAGGGGAAGGTACAGCATCTTCTGGTGCTCCTGGGGGTGCCCATTGCGTATCCCAGGTTGGTCTGGCTGGAGAACATGTGAGTATCGTTCTTCGCACACACTCAGCTGTCGTGAGGGCTTCATGCTAACGATACACCTCAGTCTAACCTCGCGTGTGATGGATCCGATCAAGGCACTGGGTAAGGCCGGTCTCTTGGGGAACTTCCTCAACAAGTTCGATGGCGGCGTCGAGGTCCTCGACGACCTGGACGACCACTGGACAGCGAAAAATCACAAGAAGGAACGCAGCATCGTCATCGAAGACCTGCAAGACCTGGCAGCCGACGAGTCTGTCCGCATAACAATCCTCAGCGGCGACGTCCACCTTGCCGCCATAGGGCAGTTTTACTCCAACCCCAAGCTCGGCCTCGCCAAGCACAAAGATTTTCGCTACATGCCAAACGTCATCTCCTCCGCCATCGTCAACACACCACCGCCAGACATCATGGCCGACATCCTCAACAAGCGCAACAAGGTCCACCACTTCGACAAGGAGACCGACGAAGACATGATTCCCATCTTCAATCACGGCGTGGATGGCAAGCCGCGCAACAACAAGCGCCTGCTCCCGCACAGGAACTGGTGTTCCATCCGCCCCTACGTGCCGGGCAACACCCCGGCGCACAGTCCAGCCCTCTCCCCCCAAGAACCCCTCGGCGCCTCTCAAAGACCAGGCGGGATAATGCGCCGCCTCTCCAAGTCCCGCCGTGAGCCCTCCTTCCGCGGCCCGGACGCGGTAGTCGACCGCTCCCGTCCTCCCATATCCACAGCTGGCATCTTCCGCTCCTTTTCCCGGCCCCGACGCGCGAGCGAGGACAACATCCACCACGCGCCACCCACGCCAACCGGTCCTCCCTTGACTCGAACTTTGTCCCTCGGCGACAGGGTAGGAAACCTCTTCCGCCGCCGTCGCCCATCTCGATCCCATCACGACGACGGGGGCATCAACGGAACCTGGGGCGATGAGTCGGAGGACGACGACTACGACGACGAGGAGATCACGCCTCCCGAACCCATCCGCAATCAGTATCACCCCTCCGGACCAGGCAGGGTATCCTTGCGGGGAGGGGCCGGTCCCGGCCACGGGTCTTCGCACGAGTACACGGCCGGCGACGACGACTATTTCACCGCCAAGCCCCCGCCCGGTAGACAGCGGGCCGTGGTCGTGTCATCCCCGCCGCCACCGCAGTCGTCCAAACCCCCGACGAAGGGGGTGGCGTTTGCGGACGAGGGGCAAGACGACGACTTCAAGCCCAAACCCTTCCTCCGCACGCCCACGAACCTGAGCCAGAAGCAGATGAAGAAGGCGGAGCAGTTCGAGGTCGACCTCGAGGGCGGGCTGGAGGTGTGTCTCAACGTTGAGGTCAGCCAGCGCGATCCGGCGGGCATCACGGTGCCGTACCGGTTACTCGTGCCGAGGCTCTGGTATGAGGAGGAACATGAGGAGGAGGGCGAGCAAGGCAACCGGGCGCCAAGGCGGGATGATGACCGGGGAAGCGAGGGCAGTAGTGATGAAGGGGAGAGCCCCGGGGAGGTTGGGGGTTACAGGAACGAGCCTGCGCAGGGCAAGGAGGGGAGGCCGGGGACGATTAGGAGATTGTTCAGTTTGAAGAGGGGGAAGAGCGTTTCGTGAGAGGAAGAAGGCTGATACAAGTATGGACAACGCAGGTCGTTGACTGATAGTTATCAATTTCTCGGGATTCTCTTCAGCGTCTGAAAGACAGATATGACATTGTATACGTAGCCATTCTAGCCCGATACTATCTTCCTCGCTGCGTATCACACCTTGAAGGCCACCTTCACGCGATCCAACAGCCTTCATTATGCTTCTCCGGAATGCGATGATTACTTCAAAAACACAAGCGTCGCCATTTGAAGACGGTACGCAGCTGGAATCTGCCAGACTATCGACGAGATTTAGCAAGAAGAAAATCAACAGATATCGCGAATCCAGACTCACCAGATGGTTTTCGATGAAGCGCGCCGACATGTCTAAGTAGGGTTTAGGTAGACACGTCGGCAGCTGGCTTGTGCTTATATGCCTGTGCCTTGTACTCGATGGGTATCCTCTCCCGTTTTACGGTGTCTTTGCCCGAGTCGTCCCGATGAGAAGAGCAATGGTCTTCGTAGAACACATTTCCGAGCATTATTCAATCCTCTGTCTCATTCATCCACCACCCCTCACAGCTCACCGTCATCCTTCCCAACCTCCGGCTCCGCAGCACCAGGACTCCGGCTCCTACTCCTCGCCCGCCTCGGCCCCCGTCCTCCAGGCGCGCGGTTGCCCTTGCCGGGCGGCGGCCGTACAAACGCAAAGTCGACGCTTATGGTCTGGTCCAGCAGCTTGGAGTTGTGTGCGCCGTCGATGGCGGCGCGTGCTTCTTGCAGTGTCGAGTACTCGATCAACGCGTAGCCCTGATCACTCTCAAGTTAGCCCGACTTGTTTACCCTATCCGAACCACTTTCCTCCCCGGAAATGAAGAATGGCAGGACAGACCTTGACGTAACCGCTCCGGCGATCCAGGTTCAAGTGCAGGTTCTTGATCTCGCCGTAGTCGCCAAAGTGGTCGTGGATGGCCTCCTCGTCGGCCTCGTCGTGCACGTTGGTCACGATGATGATCCAGCCCTCGATCGAGCGTACCGCCGTCGCCTTGGAGTGCGTCTGCATGTCGGCGATGCGGGCATTGCCGCTCGGCGCCTGGGGCGAGCCTGGCTCGTCTACTTCCATTTGGTCGTCTGCCATTGTGATGTGCGGTGGCTTGCTGTCGGTAACGTGTTGGAATTTAGGCTTGCAGGTGGTCAGAGATCGACTGTAGTCTGTGCGCGTAATAGAAATGGCCTCGAGAAAAGAGAGCTTGTTTCGTCGTTCAGGTGTCGCTGTTGCACGGTCGAGACAGCGCGAACAGCTGCTGCTGTCTTTGGGGTGTGTGTGGTTGCTGCCAGCCGGTTGACGGCTGTCACTCGGGCTGCCACACGCACTGCGCAGATCAGTTAGGCGCAAAGAAACCACAGTACTAGGCGGTGAGTGTGGGGTCAAGAGCCTGAATTCTACCCCTCCCCACCGCCCTGGCAGAAAACGTTCTCCGCCAAAATTTTGGGACGGCGTTGCCGTAGGGTCGAGCTTCTGCAGACTTGATATCGCGAGTGGCTGTCCAAAGGAATACGACTCGTCCCAACGCCGACGAACAGATATCCACCAAGATGCCAAGTAAGGCAGTGTAAGTCCCCCTCAACCTGGCTCAAGTGTCCAACATTGGGCTCTAACAGCTGCTGCGTAACAGAGACTCGCGCATACCGGCGCTCATCCGCAATGGCATACAAGAGAAGAAACGAAGCTTCTTCGTCGTTGTCGGCGACAAGTCCAAGGATGTCATCGTCCACCTTCACTACATCATGTCCAGCATGGATGTAAGGCAAAACAAGTCGGTGCTGTGGGCCTACAAGAACAAGCTCCTAGGTTTCACAAGGTTAGCATACTTGTTCCTGCCGCTTGAGTTTGAGACTCGACCTAACACTCTAGCACACAGTCACCGCAAGAAGCGTGAGAACAAAATTCAGAAAGAGATCAAGCGCGGTATAAGAGAAGCGAACACCGAGGACCCCTTCGAGCTCTTCGTCTCGCTACACAACATCCGTTATGTCTACTACAAGGAAACCGAGAAGATTCTCGGAAACACATACGGCATGGTCATCCTGCAGGACTTCGAGGCCATCACACCAAATATCCTTGCGCGGACAATGGAGACCGTCGAAGGAGGCGGTTTGGTTGTCCTCCTCCTGAAGGGCATGAGTAGTCTGAAGCAGTTGTATACTCTCTCTATGGATGTACATGCTCGGTACCGAACCGAGGCCCATGACGACGTCGTTGCGAGATTTAACGAGCGTTTTATCCTCTCACTAGGATCTTGTGACTCTTGTCTGGTTATCGACGACGAGCTCAATGTTCTGCCCATATCAGGCGGCAAGGGAGTGAAACCTCTGCCGCCCCCCGACACCGACCAACCGAAGAGTGAGGCACAAATAGAACTCGACAGCATGAAGGAGTCATTGCAGGATACTCAGCCTGTTGGCGCGCTCGTCAGCCTGGCAAAGACTGTGGACCAAGCAAAAGCTCTGTTGACCTTCGTCGATGCCATCGCCGAGAAGACCTTGAGGAGTACGGTCACTCTGACCGCCGCTAGAGGTCGAGGAAAGTCCGCCGCCATGGGTGTTGCTGTGGCGGCTGCCGTTGCCCACGGATACAGCAATATCTTCATCACATCACCATCACCTGAAAACTTGAAGACCTTGTTCGAGTTCATCTTCAAGGGCTTCGATGCGCTCGGATATATGGACCACGTTGACTACTCTATCATTCAATCTACCAACCCAGACTTTAACAAAGCCATTGTCAGGGTGAACATCCACCGGGCCCATCGCCAGACAATTCAGTACATCAGGCCGCAGGATGCGCACGTCCTGGGACAGGCCGAGTTGGTAGTTATTGACGAGGCTGCTGCGATACCGTTGCCGTTGGTACGGAAGCTGATGGGGCCGTATTTGGTCTTTATGGCATCCACAATCAATGGATACGAGGGAACTGGCCGGTCACTGTCGCTCAAACTTATCAAGCAACTCCGAGAACAATCGAGGGGTATCGGAGCATCCGCCAAGGGCGACTCGACCGAGGTGGTAGATCGTTCAACAGGAAAAGGTGCCAAAGATCAAGATGCAAGCCAAGTTGGTGGCCGCTCACTACGAGAGATCACACTGTCGGAGCCCATTCGGTACGCAAAGGGAGACTCGGTTGAGAAGTGGCTCAACACTCTGCTCTGCCTAGATGCAACCTTGCCGCGGTCCAAGATTCACAGCTCTGGCTGTCCCGACCCGACACAATGCCAGCTGCTACAAGTCAATAGAGATACGCTCTTCTCCTTCCACCCTGTTTCCGAGAAGTTTCTGCAGCAGGTGGTTGCTCTTTACGTGGCCAGTCACTACAAGAACTCACCGGACGATCTCCAGCTAATGAGTGACGCACCGGCCCATGAGCTCTACGTCTTGGTGCCACCTGTGTCGGAAGACACAAACCGGCTACCGGAGCCTCTGTGTGTCATTCAGGTCGCACTGGAAGGCAAGATTAGCAGGCAAAGCGTCATCAACAGTCTCAGCAGAGGCCAGCGGCCAGCCGGAGACTTGATACCTTGGTTGGTGAGCCAGCAATTTCAAGACGAGGACTTCGCTTCATTATCCGGAGCTCGTGTCGTAAGAATAGCCACGAACCCGGACTACGTCAATATGGGCTACGGAACGAAAGCCCTGGAACTGCTGATGGACTTCTACGACGGCAAGTTTGCAAGCTTATCGGAAGATGTCGACACTCAAATGGACGAGTCTATGGTGCGGGTTACCGATGCAGAACTGGAAAGGACAAACCTCCTTGAGGATAACATCAAGGTCAGGGACATCAGCAAGATGCCGCCACTGTTCGCCAAGCTCTCTGAGAAGAAGCCGGCGGCGCTGGACTACGTTGGTGTGAGCTACGGTTTAACACAACCGCTCCTCAAGTTCTGGAAACGTGCGCAATTCGCTCCCGTCTATCTAAGGCAAACGGCCAACGACCTGACTGGCGAGCACACTTGCGTGATGCTCCGGCCACTCGAGGCCGGCGGTGACAAGAGCTGGCTAGGTGCATTTGCGAGGGATTTCCACAGGCGATTCCTGTCCCTCCTCTCCTATAAATTCAGGGAGTTCCCGTCTTTGTTGGCGCTCATTATTCACGAAGCTGCTAATGCTGGAGCGAAACTGGACAATATCGAGCTGCCTTCGCTCACCAAATCCGAGCTGGACAACCTCCTCACACCCTTCGACCTCAAGCGGCTGGAGTCATACGCCAGCAATCTCCTAGACTACCACGTCATCCTTGACCTCATGCCCACGCTAGCCAACCTGTACTTCAGCGACAGGATACGAGACGGCGTCAAGCTGCCGGGTGCTCAGCAATCTGTCCTGCTGTCGATAGGTCTCCAACACAAGGACCTCGACCAGGTGGCGCGGGAGCTCACCATCAACAGCTCGCAGCTTCTCGGAATGCTGGTCAAGATACTGAAGAAGATCACGACACACTTTGGGTCTCTTGTGACATCGGCTGTCGAGGCGGAATTACCCCAAACGAAGCAGATCGGGGTTAGCAGGGAAAATGCAAGCGGTGCACATGACGATGAGGTCGTCGATACCCGCTTCCTTCCGTTGCAAACCTCGCTCGAGGAGGAGCTAGACGAGGGCGGCGACGAGGCGCTCAAGATTGTCAAGCAGAAGCAGAGAGAGCTTATTGACTCTCTTCCGCTTGATCAGTAAGTCAACCTACTGCAACCCCTCAACACTAAGTTGTGCCTCTCGCTAACAAAGACTAGATACGAGATCGAGGACAGTGCTCCCGGCTGGCAAGAAGCCGAAACCCAGGTCGCCAAGGCCGCGAAAGAGGGCCGCGGTGTCTCGCTTGTGAGCGTCAAGACCAACAAGGCTAAGAGGAAGGAAGGCCCGAATGCTGCCGAGGTGTACGAAGAGGCATTTGGCGAGAAGGAGAAGAAGCACAAGCGGCCAAAGAAGGAGGGGAAGGAGGGCCGTGAGGGCAAGAAGTCGAAGAGGTGATGGGTCATGGAACGGCGTTATAATTAGAAGCTTGATATATGGAATTCAAGAGTCGATTTTGGCCTATAAGGTATTGCTACGACTAGACTTAGGAAGAGGAGGTTATCTACCTAGGCAAACCTTTCCGTCCTGCCCCTTTGTTAGGGGCTGATCATAAGCAAGCAAGTACCTTGGGTATTCCTGATGGCCCCACCGGCATCCTGATGCGGACCTACGTAACTCAAATCACTTAAGATCCTCCAATCGCCAATGCAGCTGGCGAATTGACGACATGTCATCCGCCATTCGCTCATCGCTAGCATGTTCCGCTTCTGTCAGCAACCACAAGAGAGCTTCGGCAACGACCATAAATGAAAGCACTAATCCTCCTCTCACGACAAGCTTCACGACTGATCATCACGCACAACCCAGCAACTGTAGCGATTTCAAAGAGGCACACTTACTCCACAATGGCTCTGCCTCCCAAGTTCAAGGCATTCAGGCTCGCGTTCACGGGCTCCAGCACTTCCGGATCGACACCCGAGCCCGAACCTGAGCCGCTTCACACCATCGAGGTGTATCTCGACTATGTCTGCCCCTTCTCAGCCAGTAAGTATCTGTCTGGTTCCCGAATATCATGCTCCTTGGTATATCAGAAAGAAACAGACAGCCTCATCTGATAGCTCGTCTCATGTTTTCCCTGTCATCTCACCTCCTCGTACCTCATAGCTCCAGCCCTCTTCCTCCACTCAATGGTGAACTTCTGTACTAATCCACCCACAAGAAATGTTCACAACGCTGCACCAATCTCTCTTCCCGCGTCTGCTCCCCAGCCCCTTGGGCAAAAAAGTGCAGTTCATCTTCCGCCCCCAGATCCAGCCCTGGCACCCCTCCAGCACCCTGACCCACGAGGCCGCCCTGGCCGTCTCGCGCCTCGCCCCGGCCAAGTTCTGGACCTTCGCCGCGGCGCTGTTCGCCGACCAGAAGTCCTACTTCGACGTCAGCGTCGTCAACGAGACGCGCAACGCCACCTACCGCCGCCTGGCCAAGCTGGCGAAGGACAGCGTGGGGCTGGACGAGGAGGCCGTCTACGCACTGCTGGCGGTGCCGGATAAGCCCGCCGCGGACGGGAGCCTGAACGTGGGCAACGGAGTGACAGATGACCTCAAGGTGCTTGTCAAGATGGCCAGGCTGGTGGGCGTGCATGTCAGTCCTACCGTGTTGCTGGATGGGGTGGAGGCGAGGGAGATCAGTAGCTCGTGGACGGCTGACCAGTGGGTTGAGTGGTTGGATAAGAAGGTTGTTTAGAGTGTTATGGTGCTGATATGGGTGAGCCGAGAGAAGATAGGATGGGTTGAGACTATGGGTGGAAATCCCCCATGAAGACGGGCATACTACTACTCGAAAGTAGCTCTACGATCTCTTAAAAAAGGATCAAGGATGGCTGGCTGTTATTGGCGAAGTCGGTCACCGTGTCGAGTAGCGCACATTCGGGAACCAACGGTCATTGTTTCGACGTAATCTCATTCATTGGGTATCCATCAAGCTCTTCAATCGGCTTGCTTCAAGACGTTCTAATCACCATCATGTCATAAGCGACTTATTCTATGGCGAAACCCATATACGTCGCCAAACTCCAAGCCAAGGGTCGCAAGTCTACTCTCTCCCAAATCTAACCAATTCTTGCATCACTGCGTCTTCTGTTCGCTCTGGATCGCACTCGCCTGAGCCGGCGTGACCGTCACCGGCTGGTCATCGTGGATATAGATCGTCATGACCTTGGGGCCTGGGTAGTTCCTATAAGCATGGAGCACCCACCATAACGCCGTCAAGACAACAACTCCAACCAAAATCACGCTGTTATAGTTCATAATTGAAACTTCGGTAGGGATGGAGTACGCTGCGAGATTGTCAGTGGGAGCCCCTATTAACCACCAGACTGAGAGAGGAGAGGTCACGTACGGAAGCAGTAGAGGACGTTGAAGAGGGTGATGAACAGCACCGCGGTGATGTTGATCGCCGTTCCGTATTTGCCCAAGTAGAACGGGCCCTTGGGGAAGTATTTGCGTCCGGTGATGACGTTCGCCAGGAAAGGGATCCCGTAGGAAACGGTGCTCAGGATGATGAAGGAACCGGTCAGGTCCAGGAACGCCGTTGAGCTTCCCAGGGGAATAGCACCTAGGGCAAGGCAAAGAACTCCTGTAAAGTGTCAGTATATCCACCGGCGCCATCTGCAGCTGGGGGATGAGGAAGCCTTACCGACGAAGATAGCGGAGGGAATAGGGCAGCTGAGCCTTTCATTGACCTGACTGAAGAGCTTCGAGAGCGGGACGGCATTGTCGCGGGCGAGGGCCCAGTAGATGCGCGAGTTTGTCAAGGTAGTGCCGATGCAGCATAGCATCGACGAACACCAGATGATGAAGAGTAGACCAAAAGTTGCCCCCAAGTTCTGGCTACCGTCGGAGTTGGCAGTGGCCTGGGAGTAGATCCCGGCCAGAGGGTAAGTGTTGATTCCCAGCTGTAGGGCGCTCAGATCCGTGATGCAGTAGGATAGAGCAATCGCGAAGAGGAAGGCGTCTGCGAAGAGGTCTATGTTAGTGACGTTTCACCGATACTCACTCTCCTACATTAAGGGAATTTAACGTACAGAGGAATCCAAGGCCAATCTGCAATGCAATGCCCTTCGGTAGATCCCTTCGCGGATGCGGCAGCTCCTCGGCCATGTGCGTAATCGCATCAGGCGTCCCGATCGTGAAGGAGCCGTTGAGAACACCCAACAAGAATGCCAGGCCTCCAGGATAACCGGTAAGGTTGTTCTCATTGAATGACCCCCAGACAAAGTGGTTCGAGGCATGGACCTTCGACATAGCCGAGATGACTATGATAGTGACGATGCCGCCTACGATGACGAAAAACATGCCCACGTTCTGAGTCCACGGGACCGCTCGGTTGAAAAAGATAACGAAGGCGGTCGAGAAGATGGTGATGAGGATGTAGGCGATATACACGTGCCACTGCTCGAAGACATAGTTGCCTTGGTGGTACACAATGTACATGTTAATCGAGATGTTGGCAGTGATCTGGGTCAAGGCGGCGAGATCGAACATCCAGCCGTAAAAGTTGATCCATCCGGTGAAGAAGCCGACAATACGGCCCCACCTCGGGCCGGCCGCAATGGTCGCCCAGTGATATACACCACCGGCAGTCGGAACCGATGAAGCGAACTGGAATCGGTGTAATCGAGATTAGTAAAACATTGGCTCATGATGGTAAGTATGAGGCGGTACACACCTCTGCGAGACCCAGACCAATGAACGAGTAATAAAAGAGGGCAACGATAAGGCCAAAGATAATGCCCGGCGGTCCACCATTGACTGTACGAAACTCATGGTCAGCAAGCGCCAGGCTTTCGAGGTATTGGAGTCGTCCAAGGCATCAGACATGATAAACATGGGTGTCTGGATTTTGAACGGAAAAGACTCACGGATTGAGACGGATATCGATGACCCAAGTGCTATCCAGGCATTATCGACAGTAAGCGCGATACCGGCGAGTTCCAGCAGGCCGTACTGGCGCTTCAGCTGGTCCTTGTAACCCGACGCATTGACAACAACGCCGTCCTCGATGGCAACGACCGTCTCGTCCTCAGACCCTCCGTCGATGACCCGTTCGGGGTCCTTCTTCTCGTCGATGTGCATGGTCGCCGGGAGTGCGCTTGATTTCGAAGTCCGAGAGCGTGATGGTTTACGGCCACTTAGATAAAGCTGGCCTAACTTGAGGCGAGGAATCGGCCACCTGAGCTGTAGGTTTGAAACAAGGGCAGGAAAGCAGAAGAAGGAGAGAAACAGGAACAGTGATACAAGTAAGAGAGGATGGAAGTGAAGAGAGAGACAACGCCATCAAGAGAGGCGCGCATCATGTGCATTTGAGAAGCACGACCGGGGGCCGGCTGCCATCTGCAAGTCGGCCTCTCCTCGCAGATTCGGCGACGTCAACGCACCTGTGAGGGACAATTGTCGACACCCTGAGCTATTATAAAAGAGGTACTGATAGGTGACAAAGATCGCGTGGCCTCGTTGCAACGTGAAGACGCGAATCGATTTGGTAGCTGCAGGGCTCTGACCCCGTGTCCCGGAGCGCCACAAACTGCCGTGAGAGTGACCTAGGCCCAATCTCTGGGATAGCGGAGCTATCTCAGTGGTCAGCGAGCCGACACTCGATGGGTGATTCACAAAAAACTATCATGCAGGACCTCTTGAATCATAGTAATAAGTTTCGGCCAGGACCCTTATCTACAATAGCTCCCCGCTTATCTCCCGTCTAATCAGTGGGGGTTATTTGCTTGTTTCGAGCTCAACGGAGCGCTCTTTAACATCTGGTCGAGATCAACACGGAACCACTTGTGGATGTGGCAACTGTATAAGTACCTAGCTCGCATCTTATTCAATGAGTTGTTGTAACAGAAAAGCCGACGTGTTGCACAGCGGCACGTCGCAGTCCGATCTGAATCTCACGTTTTGCTATCTTAGCAGCATGTGTAGCATGTGTTCTCGATACTCGATCAGCTTACACTCCGTAGATAGCCATTATATCAAGCGCACCGAGTATCCGGGACTGATGTCAGCAATGACGACAAGACATTGGTAGATAGCATTACTGCTTCTGATGACAAGAAATGCCCTACTGTGACAGTACCTATCTTGACCGGTAGCACCGATAGGTATCTCAGTGCTGCCATTTGATTGAGACGGGGCCGTGAAAGTGGAGATTTTCCCCGGTGCCCGGCCATTGAACAACAGTCCTTTCAACCACTCTTGAGTGGGATCTTTACAAACAAGTCTTTGTTATATAACATACCTAGTAAGGAAGTCGCCTTCGTCATTATCAGGTGGAAGCAGGACGTGTGAGATGAGATAAGAAACAGCCTGCTGGGGAGAAAAGACAAAAGGCGGTGGTGTCATTTTTGGACTAAATGAGCAGACAACATCGAGGCAGATTGTTCGAGAGCACCGAGGTCTCGGAAGGTTTGGGGAAGTTTGAGAAGCCGTCAGAGCTGTCGGGTGCTACCAAGATGCTGGGATTTTGTGAACTGCCTGAATTCGTGTGGATGCTGCTAGGTTCGTACCTTCCGCTTGGTAGCATAGCCGTCCCTTTCCGGTCTCTCCGTTCCGAGTAAGGGAGCTACGACGCGCGGTACTCGCCCGTAGAGGCGATCGTCCGTTGCCCGTATTCAGTCGAAACTAACCCGACAATATGGACTCGAGAGCTGAACCGACATCTGCAGACATCCGAACTATGGAGAATCCATGGCTCAGTTCCAAGAGAGTAGTGACCACGGCGCTGGCACGGGCGATTGCTTGCCCGGACCTTCTCGTGTCCGAGAGATCCTCTCACAGCAATTACACGTGGGGAGAGATCTGTGATCTTGTACACACCTTGCCGGTACCACGGGGCACGGCAGTCCTATCTCGCTTCCGACATACCTGGAGTATTTGAACAATTCGGTCTCGCTGGCCCAAGCATGGCTCAAGTGGCTGACTTATGATGTATGGTTCCGATTGTATTGCCTATGCCATGTGGTCGCTGCAAGGCACACAAGGTTGGCAAGCAGCAAGCCGTTCAGCGGCATACTTTCTGGCAACATTTCTTTTCTGCTTGTTCCAAACCGCCAGGATCTCCGCGGAGCAGGTCCGTGGCGAAGAGCTGAAGTCGACTGTTATGACCTCCGCAATTGCTGCGTGCTTCTGTATCCCAACTGATGTTATCAAAACCGGCCAGTGTCCTATGCTCTCATCCTGTCAATGCTTGTAAAATGCCCCTGGGAAACAGCCATGTCGCGCTCCACATCCAAATAAGAAGCTGCACAATACAGAGACCGAAGCTCAGGCCGCAGCTTCTCCTTCCTTGCCCCATCTAGCTGTCTCATCACCCTCTTTCCACTCCTTCTCGGTGTACCCAAGCTCCAGCTTGACCTTTTTGACCAACTCTTTGTCTCCGGTATTCTTGCCAGCATTGTCACTGCAGCGGCGTTAGCAAGTTTCGCTCCCCTGGAACATGTGACGGTCTTACCTGAGCTTGATAGCCGGTCTCCCGGCAGCAGAGCTTAGCTTGATAACAATATTCAGCGGAACCGACTTCTTGCCCGTAGACTTGTGTGCAAAGTCGTTGGTGAGGAACGTGCCGACACCAAACGTAGGTTGGAAGCCGGCCGCCTCCGAGACCTGCTTGTACTCCAAGCACCGATCGATATTCAGCGAATCCGAGAAGACAATGACCTTGCGATCCTTAATGCCCTGCTCATCGTAAAACTTCCGCATAATCGCGACAAATTTGACTGGATCGCCCGAGTCTTGCCGCACGCCGGTGAACACCTCTGCATACGTCTTTTCGTGCACCTCTCCATCAGGTTCGCCAATGCTTTCAGTTGCCGTAATGAACCTATCCGCAATACTGGGCTGCCGCGGCTTTGGCTTAGGGTGATCATCTATACCTCGGATGGGCTTGCTGAAAGCCTTGAGAAACTCGGGCGTGCCAAATGTGTCAGTGAGCGCGATTCCGAGGACCCCCCTTCCGAAGCAGCCAACCCAGCGACGCAGAGCTTCCTCCGTTGCCCCGCTGTAGTCGTTGACGACGGCAGCAATGCCCATGAACCACTCGTGTGCTACTGTTCCTACGGGAGGGATGTTGAACCTCATCGCCAGATGGACGTTGCTTGTCCCCGAGAGTTTGCCGGCGAGACCGCGCTTCTCGGCTTCCTTTGCTGCTTTGGTGAGGCCTCGGAATACAAGAGCCTGCGTGTGGTAGTCTCGGCGGCGCCGTGTGCCGAATTCGGAAAAGACGCAGCCCGCTTCGAGAAGACGCATACCCTTGTCGAAGGCCTTTTGCTCTTGCTCGTCGTATTCCCAGTCCGTATCCATGTGCTTAAAGTACGCCTCCGACGTAAGTGCTAGGATAGGTATCTCATAGAGAATGGTGTCGGCCCAATTGCCGCTGATCTTGATGTCGATGTCGCCTATGTCCGACTCGGCGCCTGTGTCCTCTGCCACGGGGTGGAAGGTCAAGGCTACTTGGTCTCGCGGGCGCAAGCGGAAGTCCTTGAGGAACTCTAGGTAGGATGGTGTTAGGTACGGGCAGTGCGTCTTTAGGTATTGTAGCTCTTCAGTCGACAGCGATATGTTTCCGAGCTCTAGATCGAATCCATGTTAGCCAGGCCATTCCGCGCGGTACCTCATGGGTCATTCATACTTCGAATTTGCTCCTCCAGCCAGGTGAACGCTTTGCGCGACAGCTTCTTCTCCGGTGTACGGTTGGTGAAAGCGTATGTCACAGGCACATCCTTGTAGTACTTGAGAACAGCACATTGCATGGTCAACTTGTACAAATCGGTATCCAAGAAGGATATGACACCCTCAGGATAGGGCGAGGAGCTATTGAAGTCCATCTTTGCAGCCAACTGAGCGTTACTAGAATTCCTTGAATTGGTGGTAGCGTTCCCCAACATAAGCGAGCGGATGGTTTGCTTCGCAGATTACTCAGATGGGAAGTCAAGACCGTTTTTGAATCGGAGTCGTATATGTCCAATACCGCAAGGTCGAAGCTCTGCAGAGGCCTTTGCAATCGTCTTACAAGGTAGGATGATTCATCCGTGTTTGCGACGTCGGAATTCGATCCGGTGGTATGTACTGAGCTCCTGAACTCGATAGGAGACCGGACTTGTTCGTTTGTTGAGAACAGGGGCAGTAACAGGAGTTTAACGTGAGAGGGCGTTCAGGTATCGCTGTCGCAACTCGAACTCGTGAGTTTCGATATTGTTGATGGGCGGCCCGGTAACGGCGGCGTCGTCACCGGCGGGATGGTGGGGCAACTGAGAAACGCAGTTTGGGCTGGGCCGCTGAAGGGCATGCCATGCACGGACCAAACCTTAATTGTCTGCAGGCCTAAAAATTTCTGGGTCCAGAAAACTTCGGTTTTATTTCAAGGGGACTTCGAGACCTCTTTTGCTGTAGAAGAGAGCCTTCGCCGAGATGCGCACAGCGACATACTAAGGACTACGACACTCGCACAACAGCAGCCATGGATATCCATCGTTGCCGTTTTGTTCAGTACCCGGCATCCGCCATCAATGCCGTGGCGTTCTCTCACACTTCGCTGCCGAATCTGAAGTCGTCGCACTTGAAGCAGGTCGAGGTTCGGTTAGCAGTCGGTCGCGCCAACGGCGATATCGAAATATGGAACCCAGCTGATGGCATATGGCACCAAGAGCTTGTCATTGCCGGAGGCAAAGACCGTAGTGTCGACGGCTTAGTATGGGTGACCGATCCTGACGAGGAGACCGCCGACGGCAAGATCATCATCGGCAAGTCAAGGCTGTTCAGCATAGGCTATACCACGACAGTGACAGAGTGGGACCTAGAAAAGGCGACGGCCAAGAAGCATGCCACAGGAACCCATGGCGATATCTGGTGCCTCGCTGCCCAGCCTCCCTCGACTGACGGCGAGCAAAGCACCAGACGGCTAGTCGCGGGCACGAGCGACGGCAGTCTCCTGCTTTACTCCATCGAAGATGACGACCTACGATTTCAAAGAGCTATCGTCAAGACACCTAAGAAGAAGATCAAGATGGTTAGTCTGACCTTCCAGTCACGGCATGTCGTGATTGTTGGGTGCTCCGACAGCACGATACGCGCCTATGATATCAGGAACGGCTCCGTGTTGAGGCAAATGACTCTCGGCTCAGATCTGGCTGGAGGCTCGAGAGACATCATCGTTTGGTCCGTCAAGTGCCTTCGCAACGGTGATATTGTCTCCGGAGATTCTACCGGCCAGATCTGTATATGGGATGGAAAGACATACACGCAGGCGCAGAGGATACAGAGTCACACCCAGGATGTTCTGAGCTTAGCTACCAGTGCAGACGGAAAGAGGATAGTCTCGGGCGGTATGGACCGGCGGACGGTTCTCTACGAGCCCATGCCAGGACAACCTGGCCGTTGGGCCAAGATGTGGCACCGGCGATATCACACCCACGATGTGAAGGCTATGGCTTCATTCGAAGGGAAGGGTATGAGTGTCGTTGTGTCTGGCGGTAAGTCAATCTTTTCAGTCCTGTTCTCCGTCGACCTAACTGACGATCTTTTACAGGGCCTGATGCTACTCCTGTCGTGATCCCTCTCCGTGGCGCCGGAAAAGAGAACCACCGAACATTGTCTCATCTTCCTCAAAGTATAGTGGTGCAAAGTGCACCCAAAGCGCGGTTGATCCTCAGCTGGTGGGGTCGTGAAGTTCACATTTGGCAACTTCGCAAACCTGTGAAGGACTTGCTGGATGCTGGTGAAGACTCGAACCCCGCGAAGAACCACAAACTTCTCGGCAGGATACTGGTTAAGGGCGAGTCAAACATCACATCCGCGTCAATCAGTGAGGATGGAAATCTCCTAGTGGTAGCCACGGGGTCAGAGATCAAAACGTTCCACCTGCGACTTGGGTCATCTGGCCTGGATCCGGAGCTTAAGATCACCAAGGTGGATATGCCGCCGACAGCTCATGGGGCCACCAAGATCCAAATCTCGCCTGACGCCTCATGGGTCAGCTGGGTGCAGGAAGGAAGCAAGGTCATGATTGCCAATGTCACCACTTCTGTGACAGGTTCTGGCCGATCATACACCATATCACAACCGTATAAGCTGCGCCGGCTTCAAAGGGACATTTCGAAGTACACGCTTATGGGTGGTCTCGGCGCATACAATAGGCACGTCAGCCACATAGCCTTTGCCCCTGACAGCAACATGCTTGCTGTTGCGGACCTAGCTGGCTACGTGGACACATGGGTATTGCGCGGCCCTGATGACGGTGCGTCCAATGGCGTAGACGACGATTCGTCGTCGACTACGTCCAGCGACTCATCGGACAGCGAGGAAGAGGCAACATCGGCTACCACACGGTGGACTCGTAACCCAAAAGCGGCGCTCATGCCGAAGCTTCCTGCGGTACCCGTCTGTCTCTCATTCGCTCCCAGCAATGTTGAAGATACTGATGCCGACGACTACACCCTCCTGGCCATCACGACAACTTGGCAAATTCTTACATTCAACCCTCTCCGCGGCGCTTTGACTGCATGGTCTAAGCGCAATCCCCACGCTAGGATCCCTGAACAGTTCCGGAAGACGAAAGACGTAGTCAAGGGCACTCTATGGCAGGGTTCGCGAGTATGGATGTATGGTGTTTCGTTCGTGTTCATGCTCGATCTGTCTGAGGACCTTACACCGGAGAAGGCGACGAGCTTGATGAAACACGGCGATAGCAAGGGCACCAAGCGGAAACGGGACGGAACTCAGAGCGGTGCTGGAGACAGGATGGAGAAACACTCCCTTGCGCCTCAGACTGTCCGTGTTCTTGTCGATGCTGAGAAGAACGAGTGGATGGACATCGACAACGTTGAAGCCGACGACAGCCGGAGCCGGGCCACCAGCAGCGGTCCCGAAGATGATGACGATGACGACGACGATACTGATGGAGGCGACCTTTTGCACATGAGGGATGAGCAAGGGGCGAATGGCAATGGCGCCCTCGAGAGGAGGGCCATGAAGACCAAGTACTGGCACACCTACAAGTACAGGCCGATACTGGGAATAGTACCATTACAGAGTGAGGACAATGCCAAAGAGGACCTCGACGGCGCTTTGCCGCCTCTGGAGGTTGCCCTTGTCGAAAGGCCGATCTGGGACGTAGACCTGCCGCCTAGGTACTTTGCCGATGGGGAGTGGGAGCGGTAGGAGGTGACAGGCAACGGGAGCGCCGTCGGGTCAAATGCATCTGGGAGGATAACGGACACGTTACGCAGACTCCAAGACTATTCAATCGACTTGATCCACTGCGCTTACGACGCTTCTTCGCCTCTCGTCCAACGTGAGGGCGACCGAAGTGACCAATCTGCCTGGCTGATGATAACTTGGGCCAAGAAACGCTTGATGATTTGAATTCTGAATCCGGAAGGTCCTTTTCTCGGATTCGCTTTACTGTCATTAATGACATCTGGTCACCTTCTGAAGCCACATTCTCTCTCCAACGCTCGCTTCAGGCGCATATGTGAGCTGATCATCTACTCGAGGATTCAGCCGATTTCGATAAACTCTTGAAGGAAAAGACAGGACCCTTGCTTGGGCTATGAATCGAAGTTACATTTGAATAGCGACGGTCTGGCTTATCTGAGTTTTAGAACGAGCAGTTGGGAGTGATACTGTGCATGCCAAATCATACTATACACCCAGGGGCCGAAAAGTCAAGTGTCGACCGGGGCAAATTACAATATCGTCCCACAACGAAATCCCTGGTGTGCCTGGAGGCAGTCAAGGTCCATCAACAAATAAGTGAGCTGTGTCTTAGTCTGTACCTTCTTATCATGAGCACTGTCCATGCCCTTTATTAACTTGAACATCATTTGCGCGAACTGGCAGACGCCCTGTCCGGCAGCCGGACCTCAACATATGTACGATACGACGGCGTATATCTATGATAGAGACGGATGATCGTCTTAAGGACCGGTTGGTGGGTCATCGTAGGCGGAGACGCGCGTCACCGCGCAAGCTGCCTGGCATAGCTATCATGAACCAACTCAGCATGACTACTAGCAGACCTTCGCACCTCAGAGTACGGTGAAGAATCTCTTGTCTGTTATATGGGACGACTGGAGGAGCCCCGTCGGGAAACCACTTAGTAATCACCTGAGTGCTATTGAGGCGGACGAGAGGCTGTCACAGGGCGAGGTAATCGATGAACGTCTTCCTTAGGGATGCGCGTCTCGGTCCGCCCGCTTATCTCGAGTTACTCTCAAAACCAGAGAGTCTTGCCAGCAACCCGACTGGTGGTGAGAGCCGGTATCCGATCGTCTCGGAAGACGGCAGCGTCAAGATAACCTTATGGGCGAGCTGCTGCTCCGTGGCAACCCGGCAGCGACGGCTTCGGAGCCAAGACCGCGAGCTGGTCTCTGCTCGTTTCACATTTCTATAACCTCCGAAAGTATAATACGGAACATTTGCAGAATGACAGTTCCCACATAGTGGTACCAAATCCGGGTGAGTTTCTGTTCGGATTATGCCGTAGATATTATCCTCCTTTGCCTAGGTGACAAGGAGTAGCCAACAGGTCGGACCGGGGAACAACGCATCATATCATGCCTCACCAAGGGGATAAATAGGGCTATAGGGGCAGTTCGTTTGACTGGTGGTCTCCACGTGGCTAAGGTGGTTGAATGCCCGGACAACCAGCCGGACGCCAGTTTTTTGGCCGGGATCTTTACCAAGAAGAGTACATATGTCTTGTCGTCGATTCAAGGTATATCACATATATTGGAGGGACCAGACTCGAGAGTCTTGGCATCTCATGGTTGTTGAAAAACCTACGGATACGTATCGTGAAATGTGCGCCAAGGGCTCGTGGAACAACACTGCAATATGGGAGGCTTCTTGATCTTGATTGTGCCTAGATGCCGGCCGAATTCAGTAGCTGGACATGGGGAGATAGGTGGTTTTTATAGCAAAAGCGATAAAGAGACCATATTCAGAAGATTGTCTTACCCTGGAGGCGCTCATTGACACGAATACGTATCTGTGGCGAGTGCGTGACACACGCACGCAATTCAGGCAGTCAACAAGTTCAAGCCGCGCAACTGCGTCGTTTGTGTATGTTACGTAGACGACGTTGACTTACTGAACGAGTGGCGAGTATAAGCAGTGTACCTAGGCTGGGCGCAATGGAAAACGTAGGGCATCGTTGGGAGCCTTTGGCAGTCACGAACAGCTTGTTGGTGTATGTCCCGTATAGCCCTATAATAACGACCGGGAGAATCAACCTCGAAGAAAGACCACGAGTCTGTCAGGGGGTACTCAAGTGCTGTGGTTTATCCACAGTAAATAAGTATCCAAGAGAGAGGTCGAGAAAGGCAACGTTCACTTGAGGATGTGGCGTGGCGCAGCTCGATGCCTTGGTTGGCTTCAGCCACGCCCTCTGTGGGCCAATTTGGTGCTGATGCGAGGCATCCAGTGAGCGGCAAGGCATTGCTCGTGGCTCGAAGCGTCTCCACCAAGCTGAATGTCACGAGGGAGTCGGGGATGGCATCAAACCTCCAATATGCAAGACGAGGACTCAACGACAACTGACACATGAGAAAGACGATCCAAGACGATCCTCGACGCCGGTCGGGAATAGAATAGCTAGGTAGAATTAGGTACGACTGGTGACTTTGTTGGCAAACCCTCCAGAGTCCGCCTGCCTGCAGATCTGGACGGTGCGCGGCTGTACAAAACGGATTCGGGTAGGGAAGGGGCGCCCCAGATGTGGATCCAACAAGTGGCACGCTTTGACGTCTGATTGGTGGTGCTCTTGGGCCGCGCGTCACCCCATGGTCGCTCCCCTCCTCAGTCCACGCAATCAATCCCGCTTTTCGCAAAGTACAGGCCCAGGCATACGTACCCTTCTCGCCATCCAATGTCTGCCATCCCGACCTGTCCACGCCGCCTTAGACCTCAAATCAATGTCGGAGAACCCCCTTGACTTATACTGCTTGTCTTCTCCTTCAGCACACGGCATTGCATTCTGATCGTTTTCGCGTCTTTGCCATACGAAAGTGCACTGGATCCGTGTGAACCACCGCGATAACGCCCCGCCAAGACGACGACTCTACCCGCTGCGTATCGTCCCTCTTTCATGATACAATCGACCATCTATGCTGCTACCGCTTCAACTTTGTTCATGAGGAGCTGAATAATCCGGGTACCAAGAAGGGCTCCCGTGAGGAGCGAAACTGAAACACCGCACAACACGAAAACAACACCGACGACAAAGCTGCGACGACGAGAGGAGTCGAACCGGTGGTGACTGAACAGGCACCAGCTCCGGGATCGAAGAGACAGTAACCACCACCATTCGTACTTACGACTGTCTCGAGAGTTCTGTCGGAGATCTCACCGTCTTTGGCACTCTCCACATTCACATACACATATCTACAGACCACAGTATGGCCAACCAACCACCACCGCCACTAGGCGATGGTTCGCTCGGGGAGGAATGGGCTCGAGACCTGACAAAACAATTTGAACAATTATTACGAACAAAACGATTGAATGAGCTTTCGCGCTCGCGGTCAGGTTCGCCTGCAATCCGAGAAGCAACATCGTCCTACGATCTGCGCCGCTCTCCAGCACCATCCTCGAGCCGTCCATCAACTTCACACGTTACGTCACATGGCGCAGCAAGTGTTTCCACGCCGCCGCCATACTCTTCTTTACGGAGCATACCATTACACCCCGTGCCTCCTGCAGCAAACGATCAGAGGTCCGCCAAGTTCAGGAGCCTGCTCATAACGTTGTCATCCACGCCAATGAAGTACGAAAACCCTGGGTTGCTGGACGAAGCGTTAAGGGCCATACCGCTAGACAGGATATACAGTGACGCGGAAGAACACTGCCAGGTCCTCCAAGCGCAAGCCGACAGCATGGGTGATGGGCGTAGGCCAGAATGGGGATACCAAGATTGCGTGATTAGGGCATTATTAAGGTGCGTCCAATCGCTGCTGCGGCAGCAGATCTATTGCCATGTCGCTAGCGGCATGCTAACAGGATTCCCACAGGTGGTTCAAGCGCTCCTTTTTCACATGGGTCAACAACCCCCCATGCGACCACTGCATGTCACCTACGGTTGGTGCTGGCGTAACTCCGCCTACGCCAGATGAGGTTGCGTGCGGCGCCCTTCGAGTGGAGCTTTATCAGTGCTCGAACTGCCGGAACTTCAAGCGATTTCCTAGATATAGTGATGTCTGGCGGCTAATGCAGACGAGGGAGGGACGATGCGGCGAATGGGCCAATTGCTTCAGTATGCTCTGCCGCGCCGTCGGCAGCCGAGTACGCTGGGTTTGGAACATGGAAGACCATATCTGGACCGAGGTCTATTCGGAGCACAACAAGCGCTGGGTCCACGTCGACTCTTGCGAGGAAGCCTTCGACCAGCCGAGGATGTACACCGAGGTCTGGGGGAAGAAGATGTCGTACTGCGTTGCCTTCTCCATCGACGGCGCGACAGACGTGACGAGGCGCTACGTGCGTAAGAGCGAGTACTATAACCCGCGGAACCGGTGTCCGGAGGAGGTGATGCTGTACATCATGCAGGAGATCAAGAACATCCGGCGTGCCAACATGAGCAAGGACGAGAAGTACCGCCTGATGCAGGAGGACTTGCGCGAGGAGCGCGAGCTCTGCCATTATGTGGTCGAGCCTATCGCACAAGCCGTTATTCACCTCGATCCGTCGCCCATCGACGGCCCGAGTACTTCCCGGCCCGGCAGAGGAGGCAGCGGGTCCGCTGGTGACGACACCAAGAGGCCTGCCGAGCAGCCTGCCCGCCAGAGCGGCAGTGACACCAAGTTGCCTGCTGAGCAGCTTGGTCGCCAGAGTGGCAGTCGCGAGTGGGTCGCTATGCGCGGCGAGGACGGGCGGAACCTGGAACAACAGCCTCCCAGTTCGCCGCGAGGACCATTTCCCCCTTGAAGTTCCGTATGCATCGTCCTTTGTGTATACTGCGCCACCTGAGCGTCCACTCACCGAGTTTTCCGGAAATCTAATCATATCGGCGTCGTTCGTGAGGAGTCGCCTTGCGACATCGCTGCATCCCTCCGTGTGGAAGATTTGAGCCGATTCCATTGGCTCGTCTGTACCACCGGAGACTCAAGACGGGTCGAGCTTCTGATCCCATGGTACTTCCGGCGCGTCAGGTTAGACCCCATCAGTCAGCGGTCGCATCTGGTCCCGCGTCCCGAACCACACGCACACAGTCACCGTCAACGCTCCGCGCCTCACGCGGTTTGCGCCGGGTCCGAGGACCCATGCATGCATTTTATTCCATTTGTTACAGTCACTTGGCTGAACGGGCAACATGTCACGCTTAAGCGTTCTGCATTTCTGCAATATAGGTGCATAGGTAGCGGGCATGAAATCCGAGGAGGGGGAAACGGCGGAAAGCGTAGACCAAACGGAGTTGGGGACATGATCCATGGAATCCCGGTGACGAAGAAATGCGTGGCGAGCGGCATGACGGCCTGAGACGGCCTGAATCCTGCATTTGTCTCGAGGTGACCGAAAAGATACCCCCATGAGAGTAGCATAAGATAGATGGCAACTTGACGTCGATGCTTCTCGCTGTGTGGCGCCTTATTTCGTGATGTTGAAACGTGCCCTGCTCCCGGAACATACATGCCGTTGGGTCGTCGCTTTGCGTGCAATAACTGCGGTGTCGAGCCACCCTTGGTAGCAGGATGGCAATGAACCTACTATTCTTTCCAAGTGAAAAGTCCAAGAGGAAGGGAAAGGACAGAAGGGACCAGTGGAAAAGGAGACAAAAGACATCCTCACGCGTTGAGTGTCGAGGGATATCCAGCACGCTGTCCTCCAAATCAGAAATGAAGAAGACGTTATCTCAGTATCAGTCTCTCTTCGTTTTGATATCCTGACGACTCTGGTCTCGGGAATCAGACTACACAAATATTCGGGTGGTAGAGTATGAGGCGACATTAAGACAAAAGTGATAATTGTACAGCTAAGACATGCTACATAAGACTCAGCAGCGGCAAGTGAACCAAACCGCCAGGCTCCGCGCAAGAAAACCAGATTACCGATTACCGATTACCGATTACCACTTCCCTGCCGTCGTCCGTTGTCGTATTTCGTGGGCCAATCTTGCTCCATCACACGCCTGGCTTCCCTGGATAGAAAATCGCTCCATAACTGCGCATCAAAACTAAGCAGCAACAGCCTCCTGCGTCCTCCCGCGGCTCTCGCCGTTTAGGCCGTCCGAATCGAGGAGCGAGTGCCTGCGCTCATCAGCATCCTCATCGGTCTGCTCACCCTCCTCATACTCCTCGTCCTTGTGCTGCGAAGCCTGGACCCACGAGCTCCCATCGTTAAGCGGGGCGTCCTGACCCGAGAGGTCGTGTCCCTCAGCGCGGTGCTTGATGTTGTTCCGGCGACGCTGGCTCAGGGTGCGGGCGCGCGTGCTCAGCTTGCTCGATACGGCGGCGTTCTGCGAAACCCAGTTGGTGAGCGCGTCCTCACAGTCTTGGATGATGGCCTTGGAGGCCTCGTAGCCGTCGTAGGCAGCGCGCGTCTCGCCGGGGGTTACGGGGGTATCGTCGATCAGCTCGAGGAGGTGCTTGCCGTAGCCGGCGATGATGGCCACCTTCTCGCAGTGCTCGCGAAGGGCGTCAAACTGGTAAAGGTACGCGGCCTTGACCTTCTCGCGTGTTATGTTGGAGAGTTGGGCCTCGGCCACGAGGGACTCGGCCTCGGCGCGGACGAGCTCTTGCTCCAAGACGACGATCTTTGGCGAATTGGGCTCCTTGTATTTGAGCTGGGCGATATGGTCTGTGATCTTCTGCTTTCCTGTTTTGAACAGTTAGTAACGTATGCATTTGCCTAGTGTGGTTAAAAACACAGGTGGTTTCGGTTGGTATCACGCACTGTCTCTGCTAGGTTGGACGGAGGCCTCGATATTCCTAATGCTCTTCAACGTGATCCGGTACTGGTCGTACCGGTCGACATACTGGTCCTCCAGTTCGCCTATCTCGTAGAGCAAGACGCCCAGCTTGTCGGTAACATCCGAGACATCCTCGTCGCAGGTTTCACCCCACAGTGAGAGTTGTTGCTATCGAGCGGTCAGATCCGGTGTTTCACACAGAGACGTGGTAAAATTGGGTAGCACGTACAGCCACATCCATGCGCTCCTTCGCGACTGTTTCTAAGCTGCGCATGACATTCTTCTCCATCTTCACGAGCTGCGAGAGCTTCTTGGCAAGATCCGGCCCGAAAGCGCCGGCAGTATTCCGTCGGAGAGCATGGCCTAGACCCTATCTGTTAGCAAGTGATAACACCGGGGATCGAACGAGAAAACATGAGTTTAGGAGCTCACCAATGCCGCCGCGACTGAAGAAATGACCCGACTTTGTGCTAGATGGCGGTGGTGGAGGGTTCTGCCGTCAGAAAAGCCGTCAGCAAACGCCGGTATCACTATGTGCGGTCAAAAGAGTATCAGCAGCCAAACATACCTGGATTTGCGAGGCGGTAGGCGCCCTCGAGGCGCGCATAGAGTAAGTGCGATGCATGTTTACGGCGTGTTATGTGGTGTCGTTGTGAAGAAACTGTAGAGGCTTGGAAGCCTGGGGAAGAAATGAGGTGATGATGCGATGCGATGGATTGGGGAGCCGCGACAAGGACTGCGGGGTGTGTTTTTGAGTGGCGTGCAGGGAGACTTATCCTGTTTTAATATATTTTGGAGAGGGTTGGAGCAGAAGAAGAGGGTATGTAACTGGCAGCCTGTTGAGAGCGGAGAGGGAGAAGGGAGAGGATGATGCCCTTTATGAAGAAATGGAATGATTGGGTAGAGCTCTGTTGTGTCCCAGTCCCTGCGCAGAGACCGCATTCGACTTGTGGGTAGTACTTGGTAAGGTGATGATGGGCTCACAGTCGACGTCATCAAGCAACTTCCGGAATTGACGCTAGTCCAGTTTCGCTCTGTGCTTGTGCGACCAGTGCACCGTCAATCCTGATGATCTCTGCAGTCGTGAGTGGAACACTTTGGTAGCTAAGGTGCCTGTACAGCTGGCTGGCCGATTGGGTGCTGGACCTTGGAAACTCCAACGCTGAACATTGACACCAGCAAATGCTGCAGCATCCAAAACAAAATGGAAGCCAGAGTTCGTCGCTTCTTTTTGGAATTGACATCTCAAGGCTCCGGGCATTGAAGCTTCCTTGCACCCTCTTTTTCAAATGATTATTCTAACTCCTTCGTCTGCAAGCCCGGCTGTGGTCCCTTAGCAGACGCTTTCAAGCTTCGCGGCAAGCTAGGCTGAGATTGGTTCTCTATGACGTTCCCGTCGAAGAGATTCATTCTCAGGAGTCACCGGACTTTCCTTAGCCGCCAACTAGTCAGGACGGGTCCCGTACACTCTCTACTCCAGTACTGTAGTGCTAGTTGGACAGATCATAATACGTAGCAGGAACACTTTACTTCCTACTTCAATGGCGGTGAGGCCGAAGTGTTCCGCCGTATCGCCATCCGTTTGGGATACTGCGTATACCACACAAAGTAAACATTTGCTATGGTTCTACGCATACTGGTGTTTACCATAGTAAATTACTTTAGGAATTAAATCGAACGAGTCTGCACCTTAAGCAAGGTAGGTTACATACATACTGTAGGTTGATAGGAACGAAAGCGAACGCTGATATCATACCTAATGGGCAGAGAGCATCCAGATCTTCACGTTGATATCATGTATGCATTTAGAAGCCTTTGTCGCCTGAAGTCTAAGGTGGTGGTACTAGATAACGATAACCAGGACCCACCGAGAGGAGGCCCTCAGCCTCGAGCGCGTTCGAATCGCGTCTCACCAGCCGAAGTTGGCCTACTCACTCAACCTCACTAAACTTTAATCAACTCAGTCACGTTGCTCCTTCCGCGACAACTTGGATGGTCTTCATTCAGCCCGATCGTGCGCATGACTGTATATCCTCGCTCAATCCTGCCTTTGTTCGGTGAGCAGTGAGGAATCAAAGGACTCCTGATGTGAAGCCCTCATGAAGGCATGAGTCCGAGCAGGCCGTACTAAAAATTGCTGTCTTGAATTCTTAGTTCTCTGAACTGGCGTTCTTCCCCCATGTTTGCACTCGTCACCACCCCGGTGATTGATCTCACCAACTCTGACAGTGACGATGAGCGCACCTCCCGTTCCGACCTGTCTTCACGAGGGACGCAAAGCACTCCTTCTGCAAAGACCGTGGCACACCCGCACGTACCGCAGCAGTCCCCATATCAGTCTACACGGGAAGTCACCACCCCGTCTAAGCCCTCTACAGCAAGTCCATCCGCCACTGGAATTCTTCAAGATACAAGCCCGAGATCCACGAGGCTATCCCAATCCCATGGCCAAGATGCTTCTCCTCGCTCGGCCTTCGTCGGCTTCGTCGTCGGCAATGGTAGTGCTTCGAACATGGCAACCCACGCCTCTCCAACATCGAGAGGCCGGTGGAACTCGGCAGACCCGATGGCGCAGAATAGTATCACACCAAAGAGATCTGCAACAAGAAAGGAGGAGGCGTTCAACGTCGATAAACTCGCCAGTCAACTGAAATCCTTCGCCACCGAGATCGACAAAGCAAATGCCCGGCTGGTTTATTACACTATTAGGGAAGTTATTAAGAAACCCCCAGAGCAGCGTCATTTGAGTGCCGTCGACGACTTCGCCGACATGCCTTCCATTGCTGAGGAGCCAGGCTCCGCGAGTGAAGGCTCGTTGCGCATACAGTTCAAGGTGCGTGATACCGACATAGTTACTGCGAAGAATACCAGTTAGAACTGATCACGTACTCCAGCTACATGTTGGATCAGACAAGCCCTCACGGAAAAAGAATCTATGGTTCCCAATGACTTTCATCAAGCCCACCAAGGAACGGGTGCCGCGATACAGATTTCACCATGTCGAGATTACCAGGAACATTTTGACGCCTAATACGCAGTTGAGGTTCATACCCTTTTTACGAGACCTCGATGTAACGGAGGAAGCCAGATACTATCAGTGGATCGAGGAACTCCGCGACATGGACAAGACGGATGGCATGGACACGCTAGCACTGGATCCTGCCCAAGCCAAGGCCAAGAGGATCGCACGCGATGAATACGCGGCAACCCTCCACGCATATCTCGAGTACTGGATTGAGAAGCTGGGGCTCGAGCACTGTAATAGATCCGCTCTGATTCGCTACATGGCAAGCCAGACGACCGACGATGATAACACCATCACGCCCCAGCAAAAGTCCACTCTCCTAGACTCGGACATCGGCAGCAACAGCTCGCCGCGCTCTCATGCTGCAGCAAAGGCATTTACCGAGGCCTTCGATCGTGTATTTGGGAGGCGGGCCACATTACGCGACGTTCTCTTCTTAGATGAGGCGGTCGAAGCCCTCCTCATCAACAGGAAAGTGAAGGAGCCTCTCAACCCGCAAAACCCTCGGGACGAAGAGTTGTTGCGCGACGTCGAGCAGGACTTGGCTACTTACGCGCTTTTCAACTGTCTCATATGCTTCGGTCACGACTGCGAACATGGGTCGATGTATGACGACGACAACACTAATAGCAGATTCTCCATCTCCAACCTCGGAAGGATGGCTCCCCTTGTAAGGAAGAGATGGACGGAGCAGACCAAAAGCAACCCCATAAAATCACCAGGCAGTGCCAAGGTCACCCTTTGCAAGAACCAATGCTTCCAGGGACCACACCCAACAGAGCCGGTGCCACGTGACTGGAAGACGGAGGAGATTAAATGCTTGAAATCCATGTTCGCAACGCTGGGCAAGACCTCCGTCAGACCAGAGTGCGCCGTGGCGACCATTCTCGGACGAAAATGTTGGGACGTGCGTGACAAGCTTGTCGCCCTCAACCTGTCACTGCCCTACACCCCACCGCCCCCCGAGCAACCAAAGGTCAAGAACGTTGCGTGGTACGACCGCAACAAGAAGATGCTGATGGCGGACTGGGCCGAGCAGACCATCTCGCACGATTTCCAGAAACGGGTGATCCTAGACCCGTGCCACCACGAAGGCCCTTGCTCCATCGCCAACAAGTGCCCCTGCGTCGAGGGCAAGCTCCTCTGCGAGCGCTTCTGCCAGTGTAGCCCGGACTGCTGTCCCTACAAGTTCACCGGTTGTGCCTGCCATTCCACGGGAAAGACCTGCATCGAACGCCAGAAAGAAGGCAAGCCGTGCATCTGCATTCAGCTGAACCGCGAGTGCGACCCGGTCCTTTGCACGGGCTGTGGTGCCGCAGAGAGAGCAAATCAGCTCAACGCGCATGACGACGCTCTGCACGCGACCGGCTGTCAGAACGTGGCGATGCAGCGTGGGGTTTCCAAGGCTGTCCTTATGGGCCAGTCCCAGCTCGACGGCTGTGGCTATGGTCTCTTCACTGCCGAAGACATTGGACAGGACGAGTTCATCATCGAATACACTGGCGAGTTGATCAATGCAAACGAAGGGGTGCGCCGCGAAGCACGGCGAGGTAATGTGTTTGACGAAGCATCAAACACCTCGTATCTCTTCACTTTGCTCGACACCGAAGGTATATGGGTGGATGCGGCGATCTACGGTAACCTGAGTCGTTACATCAACCATGCCGGCGACGGGGACAAGAGAGGCGCCAACATCACCCCCAAGATCGTGTATGTGAACGGTGAGTTCCGCATCCGCTTCACGGCCATGCGAGATATCAAGACGGGCGAGGAGCTCTTCTTCAACTACGGAGACAACTTCCCAAATCTCACCAAGAAGCTGCTCGAGGACAAGGACGCTGAGGCAGCCGGCCGACGCAAACCCGGGCCCAAGCGCAAGCCGGGACGACCTCCCAGCAAGACAACAGTGGCCAAGAACAAGAACAAAGAAGTCGAGTTCGCGTCCCCAGCCAACAAGCGCGGCCGGCCACGCGGCAGCGGCAAGGCCAATGCCACCAAGAAAGCCCCAACCCCCCGCGACGTCGGCGAAACAGACGAGATGGACTGGGAAGCCTCGGCCGTCGACGACGACGAGCAGGAAGAAGCCGGTACGTCGACCCATTTCTCTCCGTCCGGCGGTCCCGGCAAACGCGGCGGCCGCATCCCCCCCTTGCGCGAGGACGAGGACGACTACGACGAGTACCGGCCCGAGGTGACGGACAGCCAAGAGGACATGGAGGCTTACACCCTCGCCCGTGACCGGCGCCGCCGCAAGGCGCGGCCCAGCCAGAACCTCCAGCACTTCCTCTCGGGCGAGTACAACGACGATCTCCGCGCCGCGGTCGGGGCGAGCTCGTCGGACCTTAAGAAGGTCCCACGCAAGCCCCCGGGCCAGGCGGCCGCTCCGCCGAAGGACAAGGAGAAGCGCGTCTCGCGGCGCGGCGGCGCACGGCCCGGAGCGGGCCGCAAGCCGAAGAATCCGAAGCCTGTCGCTAGTGCGCCGGTCGAGAGCGAGGGCTCCGCTCTGTCGGAGGAGGAAGAGGTGGCGGACTCGTATGCGGTGGCGGACGAAGAAGTTGAAGATTCTGACGATGTGCCGCTAGTTGAAACCGGGAGGGGATATACGCTGAGGACCAGGAAGAGGAAGGCGGGAGAGGACGGGGCGGAGGAGGAGGAGGGGCTCAGGGAGGATCATGGGGACGTCAGTGAGCTTGGTGGGAACGAGGGCTCTGAGGAGGAGGACGAGGACGAGGATGAGGATGTCATTGATCGATCGCGACGGAAGAGGCAGAAGCCTGCGCGGTATAGGGCAGATGAGTAGACAGTCTGCAGTGTGGAAGAGGGAAGAAGCTAGTGCTTTCCTGATTGGATTTTTTTTTTTCCTTGGAATATCGGAATCAGGAGAAGACGGACGGGGAACTCAGGCAGTCGGCGGTATCTAAGTTGATGCGCTGCTCTGATCCCTAGACTACTAGGCGGTAATTCCTTTTTTGTTGAGCTTCCTTTCATCATAGCCACACCACGATGCCTGGTTCGAACAGTATTGTAGACATCCAAAATGGACACCCAAAAAAGGCGTGTTCTTTCATATAACTCGTTTTAACAATCACTTTGGTAAGGTACGCGAAATAAAAAGACACTACGTAAGATGGAACCCATGAAACCCTGGCAATAATTCATTCAGTCATCCCCCTTAACATACACGACAGTCCAAGCTCCTAACCCCAGTTTACCATGCCATCGATCCATGGCTGGCTTGTTTAGACATAGTTACTGCGAGAGCACACAGATCCCAAGCTGCTCTCTCAAGATTAAAATTCGACTCGCTGCTGAGAGCAGAGAGATCGCTTCTTCCGGGCACCGCAGTTTGCCACGTGTGAAGCTGCTCTACGCCATGTGGTAGATAGACAGAAGAGTGTCCCGGTTCAGCCATCCCAGGCCGAACGTGGAGGAAGGACTGTCACATCCGACCGCACCAGGACGAGCTGGCTGGTCCAAGGCGTACAAGCCAGTGCGATTCCTTAGAGTCTTGGCGCGACCTTCTCCGCAGTACACTGTCGAGTGTGGGGGATGCTCCCTTGCTACGTTGTAAACCCGGTATCGTTGTCCCATTCTCTTTTTTTTTTTTCCGTTTTTGTTTCGTTGATACGGTATCGTTGTCCCTAAAACGACCCGATACCCCAACGTGGGGGTGATGCGCATGTCCTTGTTGTTGAGCTTCGCCGAGCTCGATATATTGAGATGTTCTGACGCTCTCGTCTCTCGTATATCCATCGTGCGGTGTTAAACGCTTTGGGGGTATACGCTCGCCGGCTGTAGTCTTGTTAATATACGTGGACGGATGGAGAGACTGGAGGTTCAACTTACTGGGCTGTTAAGCATATGATTTCTCTTGTTCCGTCCCTTCTTGATGTGGTTCTTCAGAGCATTTGAATCGAGCGGTTTGAGTAGCTCGAAGCTGCATAGTAACTCAGACGAGACTGACATCACGGCTCCCCAGTTATCAAATTCTCCGCAGTACTGTTTTGGGTCAGCCGCAAACTCGCTTCAAAGTACGGAGGCTTTGGGATGACAACTCACATTCGGTGCACTGAAAACAGTGACCAGAACCCTATCATTGAAGAACTCGTAGCCATCTTCGACAACCATGTGTGCTCGGCACACGAGGTCAAAGTCGTGGGTGGCCAGAAAATCGGTTATGACCTTCTTTCCGAAGCAATAACTGACGCCTCTCTCATTGGCCTCCCAGTCTTGCTCCATGTCGGCAGGGTCAGACCAGAGTAGGTCGTTCAGCAGGCCATAGTCCGGTACGTCGGTCGGTCGGGCAATGTTGCGGATATCGTCCATATGGCCGAGAGCCGGAGATAGTCCGCCGTGGACGCAGAAGATCTTGCCTGCAACAATAGCGGCGATCGGGAGGGTATTGAAACAGTCAATGAAAGTCTTCCAAATCTTGACATTGCACCTTCGTTTACACTCATCGTAGAATCCGTACACTCTTGTCACATTGGCGCATTCGTGGTTGCCACGCAACAGGAAGAAGTTCTCGGGAAACTTGAGCTTGTAGCAAAGCAGAAGCAGAATTGTCTCCAGAGACTGCTTCCCTCGGTCGACATAATCACCGAGGAATAAGAAGTTGGCGCTCGGTGGGAACCCACACATCTCGAACATACGAATGAGGTCCGTATACTGCCCGTGCACATCGCCAACAATCTTGACGGGAGCATCAAGCTCAAGCAAGGCAGGCTGCGAGAGGAAGACTTCGCGAGCGCGCGAGCAGATAGCCACAATCTCGGCATTCTTCAGACACACGCTTTTGGTGACCTTACCAGCATAGGCGGCGTCCAGAAGCCGCTTGATGAAATCGTCGAGATCAATGTCCTTGATTTCGCCCATTACAGGCCCTAGGCTACCGGATTCCTCTCTGGTGAAGGATCCGGTTACCGGGGTCGGATTGATGGGGTTGATGGTGATTTCCCGCTTGACCAGAATGGACTGTCCTGGTTGTTGGGTTTGCGTGTCGGCATTGGTGCCGGCAGAGGGTGGCGCATCAGACACGTGGTCAACCTCGCCCGAGGCTTGAGCAGCGGACACATCATGGGTCCCCCCTCTCATGGACTGCGACTGTATAGGAGATGGTGGAGGTTGAGGGTCGCTCAGATCATTGCGATAATCATCGACAGGCGGGCTCCCCGGCGGGGGTATAGAGTCGGATCGGCTGGCCCGCGAGAGTCCCGATTTTCCGCTTCTGCCTGACTTGACGGACGCAGCGTCAGTTTTGTCCGGACCGTCTCCATTAGAGATGATCGCCGAGTTCCTGGGACTGTCCGATTTCCCAGCGCCCGGTATCTTGGACTTCAGCGCTCCCCTGAAAGACCTAGATGACTCCTTCGTGTCGGACCTACTGAACGAAGGGTAGGACTGCAAGCCGTCGCCGGCCGCGCCACTTCCTCCAGGCGACCCCTTTGCATCTTTCGAGGGTTGGTTGCCCATCTTGTCTCGTAACGCAGAACCTCAAGGTAATGATCCTGGTTCTGGCCGGAGATTGAGGGGCTGGACGGTGTGCGCGTGTCAGGTTTGTGGTCCGGCAGAATCGCCCTTGGAATGCCACACAGCCTACCGCTGCACCCGTCTAGGAGCGAGAGAGTTGATCTGGACTTGCCAAGCCCGGTACTAGGGAGGATGGTAAAGTCGATCGAGACAGTAGAGGAGTCGGGTGGCGGTGTTGGATCGTCGACTCGATGATGTCTCCGTGTTTGAAAGTTTGCCCTGCAACGTGCGGGGAAATGAGTTGAAATGGAAGTCGGAGAGGCGTTTGTAGGTAGCTTGAAGTCGATGCGATAACTGGTCGATTGGTAAGATGGTCGGATGACGAAGTATGGTAAAAAGAGGCAAACGCTGCTAGGCTGAGGTCGGTCGGCTGTCAGCGGAACGCCGGACTGATCAGGACGGAGTTAGAGGTAATGGCCGCGACGCGTCTGACGGGTCGCAAAATTATGATGTCAGCCTTGCTTGCCTTGCTAGCCAAGAAGCGAAGTTGAGAGATAATTGGGCTGAAGATGTTTGTTCGAACTCCGTGAACTCGGAATGAGTCAAGACCACGTTTGCCAAAGATGACGACGAGGCTCCGGATTCTGAAAAGAAATGCGGGGAGGTAAGGAGGCGGAGACGACGCACAGGTTAAAAGTCTCGAAGCAGCTGGGGCAGTCGAAACAGTACGAGACACACAAGGTTCGCAGCTATTGCTCGACCCAGATTCTTGTGTGCCTTTGCTTTCCAGATCGGTGTTGGCAGCGCTTCTGAGCTAGTGAGGAGACGAGGTAGTTCTCTGATTGAGAGTGCAGTCGGTCGAGACTCTGGCTCCGTACGCTCGTAGGAACTTTGGAGAGAATGTTTGGTGCCAAGACTACTAGAAATGCACGGGTTTATCTTGGCGCCGCTCCTGGTTCGCTTTGGTGGACACTGTGAGACCGATAGGACGCTCTTGGCTCCGTCTGTGTGAATGCAAAGCACCTTCTGTTCCGATATCACGTTGGTTATCAAGAAGCAATTGAATCATTCGAAGCTCTTTCCATGTTAAAAAAAAGATTTGACGACATGCGCAGCTGGAAAATGGAGACAGTTCCAATCCCCCAGTTTTTATGGAAATTGAGGCGGTCGGTCTTTCACAAGTTCACATGCGTCTGCGGTAAGGATTACGCGCATGTTAGTGTGCTACTTCTCACCCAGGCACCTTTTGACACACTTACATGATGTACTGTACGTACTGTACAATAGCAGTAGATAAACTAGAAAGATAAGGATGACAAGACGGACCACCTATGGTAGACCTGTTATGCTCTCGAAGATTTTTGAACGCAAATCCATGTCTCAGCACCAAAGTCCCCCAGGTCTCCTCGCTAACAAGCTCAATCCTCCTGAAGCTGCAGGAGGTCTGGAGGTGTTGAGTGAGCATTGTGGGGGTCAAGGAAGTGGTCAGCCAGTGGCTGCCCTGCTGCTGCAGTGTTGCTGGCTTGTTGACCCTGGTGATGCAAACGAACAACCAGGCAGGAAGGGCGGGGGTTCGTGGCGGGCCAATAAAGCTGCTTCCCAATCCTCGGGTTCGGGAGTGGGATGGACGATCACCCAGTGAAATATAATATCACGACCTTACCTAAGTCTAGCTACCTACCTTACCTACCTGCCTTATTTCAGTCGCTGCCAATCTGGATTCTGTTGCATTTGTCGCGAGAGATTTCTGACTCTTGTCGGGCCTGTCTGTTGTTGATTATCAACTCGCGTGGATTAAATGTCTCAAGGACCTGCGTGTGCCGGATGAAACCTAACTAAGGTACCTTTGAGATACCACCTACCTTACCTTACCTACGTCTCTCAGGTATGTGTTGAGGCACTCTTGGGTCCTGTGCTTCTACCGGGACTACCTCACCGACGTTGCGAACCAGTATTCCACAGAGGTATTGAACCAGATTTACCGTATTGCCGGAGCGGGTGGCCTACAACTGATTGGACGGCGAGGGGCACGGGATGACGAGCAAACGCATCCTCTCTTTGGCGGTCGACTGTCTTCCTCACCGAGTTTTCAGTTTTCACACGCTGTCGTTGGCAAAAGGAGGAAGCCACGACGAACAAGTCAAGTCAATCAATACCCTCGAGGCCTGGAGAGCTGCAGGGAGGAACGCATTGCAGTGCATGACACAGAGCCGTCATTGGCTCGGAACAGGCACGTGCTCTCCTCTGCTGTGAATGTGGGGGACTGGAGTTGCTGCCGTGCTTGGTTTCTGTCCTCCTTGCAATTGCTTGAACCGATGCTTGCTGAGCTTGTCGAGACGCTTCGTCCGACTCTGCTGACGCTTCGCACAACAGCCGGAGGTGCTGCTTGCGGTCGGGCATCGCTTTTTTCACTAGCAGAACGTACTTCCGCCCCATGTTCAAGCGCTCCCCCGCATGGAGATATCTGGGCTCAACTTTGACGGCTCGTCGCACGGCTCGCCGGGCTCTCGCCCACTCCCCTCCACGTGACACTTGTCAGTTATAAGTTCTCCCTAAGGCGATGCCTGGTATGGCGAGTATGAAGTGCTCCAAAGCCGGAAAACATAGATGTTGAAGTCACGTTATTGTGCACGTGTAAAGGACTTGCTCGGTCTGTAGAGGTGGTGCGTACCTACTGTGTACGGTAATGCTTCGGCATTTTGATCCAGCGAGGTGCTGTTCTATCTTTAGAGCGGCCCAAGACCCACCAAAGTCGTCCCTCTTTTCAGCCACTGGTGACGAACTTGTCTGCTGAGCCTCCGTGGCCTCGCAGATCGAACAAAAACACTGGATCTTCGATGGGGATGTTCCATAACCACAGTACGTACGTCCTCAATGTGAGCCTGAGGAGCACCAACACACCTTGGCCGGCGAGGGATGGCTTTGGTATGAGCCCAACAACGGCCCTAATCCACGAGCAGTCGCCAAACCCCAGATTCGTCTTATCATGCCCGGCACACAAGTCCGCCTGCAATGGGGTTTTCCGTCGGAAGTGCTTATTGGAGGCCATTACGCGTCCTATGCTCCAGTTGTCGTCTCCTTCGTGATGGTCCTGCTGGGTTGAGCTGGACAGTCAAATGGAGATCAACGACTCATTAGTGGATCCCCTTCGAACTCATTTACAGATCTTCCATGGCTGTTGAACATCGCAGGCACCGTTGTGAGGACGGTATTTCAGGAGGCCGCGAACCACTCAATCTGACATGAGCTCCAAGTCGCAGCTGAAGATTAGAACTGTTTCGATGTGCTTGTTCTGGTAAGGTCAGAGTCTGTAGGGCAGAATGGGCGCCGGCGGAGCCTTAGTCTCGAGTAAGCAGTTGCCCGCAACCAGCAGTGAGCTGCGTTGCCAGGTCCCCCAGTGGCTCCTACTGGGATATGGGCTCCAATCCTACGGCGGATGTGGGTCGGGGCTGAGCCGACGCGCTGCAACTTGTTTGGTCCAACCCGCCAGCTACGCAACGCCCGCCACTGCGCCACGTCAATTCACTGCTGTGCCAGGCTCCCCCAAAGCTGAACCTCTCCGACAGCGCGGGTTCCTCTTTGGACCCTTTATTCTGCTTACTGTCAGCCGTCCTATTTATCTCGTTTTCCCCCAGAACCCATAGGCACACTTTCCCATCATCTCACATTACCCTTTATTTACTTATTTCTATATCGTTATCTTTCCTCTACCGTTCTTGTTGGGATAACCTTACTCCCTTCATCTGGTAGTAGTTGGGTAACAATTACGCTCGCTATCCGACGTCACCGCCCTGAAACAATCGATAACGATTGATAAACCGTCGCCCGGAGTAACCACGGAGAGCATTCCTCACACACCCGGGAGCAAGCTTAGCAGGAACAGCACAAGAAAGCAGTCCAAAGATGGGGAATCTAGGACGATACGCCTGTGTGGCGATGCCCTTCCTCCTCACATTGGGGGCGGTCATTGCCATACTAGTTGCAGGCTTAGCAGGCGTTGCCGACAAGAGCCTCTACATGTTTCAGATCAACACAACCAACCTCGAAATCTCACCTGCCACGATAGAAAACCTCATCAACTCTCGAGCCGCACAGACTGTTGGTTTCCACGATGCCAGCCTCCTCGACCCGACAGACGACACCACTGCTGCCGCTGCTGATTCGACAAAAAGCTCTGCCACAGCTGACACAAAGTCGTCAAACATTACAGCCGCCGACCTTGGACTCAACGAGCTCTATGACATCGGTCTTTGGGGTTGGTGCTATACTGCCCAGAATGGCACGCGGACATGCACGAAACCCGAGTTCAACTGGGCTCAGAAGGAGCTAAACAAGACGACAAACGATCTGGAGAACCTAGCCACTGCGGCAGGCCAGAAAATTACCCTTCCTACGGAGATCACGAGCGCCATCAACACATTCAGCACCATCGCAAAGTGGACCGAGGTCGTCTTCATCATCGCTGTGGTGGCCCTCGGAGTCGAGCTCTTCTTCGGCATCTTCGCCAGCTGCAGCCGCGCCTTCTCGTGCTTGACCTTCATCGTCGCCGGGGTGGCTACCGTAGCTGTGTGCGGCTTCGCGGCCCTTGCCACTGCAATGTCGGTTGTTGTCGTTGGCGCCGTTGAAGCCTCGGCCAAGTTCTACGGTGTGAAGGCGGACTTCAACACCAAGTACCTCGCGGCGGTGTGGATCGCTGCGGCGTTCGCCATTGCAGCCGGCTTCTTCTGGATGTTTACTGTCTGCTGCTGCAAGCCGGACCATTCATCCCGTCGCTCTGGCCGTAAGAGGCACCTCGACGAGTCAGGCGAGAAGCTCATACCCATTGGTGCTTACCAACCCATCACTGATGAGCATGCTTATAACGGCGGGTACAACAACACCCATTCCAACCCTCAATATGGATATGCGCCGCAGCCGCGTGCGGCGCGTCGGGATCTCGCGTACGAGCCCTACTCGCATTCGAATGTGTAAATGTGCTGTTTGGCTTGGAGCGTACATACCACGGCTTGCCATAGTGTGAAGAGATTCGATAGGTGTGTTCATACATCACAGTGCATTCGATGGCGTTGGGGATATTGCAATTCAAGGGATTATTACAACGACCACGGCCTCTCAAAATGAGGATCATGATTCCGGAAAGACAGGGAAGGATAAACGCCCCGGCGATTTTGTATTCGGAAACAGGGCTGTGTTGAGATGATACCCACAAGGGTTTTGACGATGGCTTAGACAGGCAAATAAATACCTCCGGTGAACTTGATTGAACTTTGGTGTACTCTGCTCACTTTTCGAAATAAAAGTTGAATACGCAAGTATAAACACTCGGAGAAGACTCTGCCTTAGCGCCCAATCTTTTTGGACTGCATCACGTGGCGTGAATTTCTCGACTTCTCATGCATCTACCCAGATTCAGCACTAGTCGCTGCTCACTCTTTCTATTTGAGACAGTGTTGTTGACTGTTTCAAGAAGAAGTTCTCGTCTACAAAAAAATTGTTGCCTTCGCCCTTCATGCTGGACGAAGATTTGGTGATAGCATCGCGGGGCACATCGCCAAAATCATAACCATGTCTCAAAGCGTGAGTGTCTTCGCAAAACATGGCGGGGTACCCTGGGACCCTACGTGCATCCAGCCTCTAACATCTCTCAGGAAGCGTTGCGGGCATTACGGCAAGACCTAGTCCACTGCCCCATTACCGCCCTCGCCTTCTACACCTCCGTCCAGGAGCAGCTCTTCGTCCTCGCCGGTGAAGATGCCTGGATCAAGGTCTACGACACACAGGACCGCCAGCTACGCGGCCAGTTGAGAATCTTCGCTGATCAGCCCATTCATGGCATCTCGCTTTCTCCCACGAGCGACTTGCTCGTCTGGGGTGCACAGTGCGTTGCTATTGTTTCGAGGTCGTCAGTCGAACAGCTCCTTCGCGGCGGGGAAGTGCAGTCTCCGATCGAAGTCGAGGTCTGCGACTGGATCTTCGACGGGCGGGTATCGCCCTACGACTCCACGAAAGGCGTGCTCGTGACCGCGCATAACGAAGTCATACCCTTCACCATAATAGAACTTCGCAAAGCACAACCGACACCGGTGTTCGGCGGGCTGCTCGGCTTGGCCAGGCCCATCCTCTACTCCAACACCGTAAACTGGACGGCGCCTGACTGCGTGCTGGTTGTCGCAGGCACTGTCTTTGGGGAGATCGTCGTCTCCAAATGCCGTCTGGGAACGGACGTTCGTGGATTGGAGGTGCTGTTCGTCCTGACCGGCCATGAGGGGTCAATCTTTGGGGTTGACATATTGCCTGAGGTTGAGCTTGAACCCGGTCGCAAGCAGACGCTGCTTGCCAGTTGCAGCGATGATAGGACTATTCGCATATGGAATATTACTGAGAGTTCAGAAGCCACGACAGTCGAAGTAAAGAGGAGGGCGGAGGAGGCGAGAGAGACTGGGTTCGGGGGGAACCATAATTCGGAAAGTCCGACGACAACGAATGATTCAGCGGCGAGTGCTTCGGTACGATGCCTCGCGGTCGCGACAGGCCACGCGTCAAGGATATGGCATGTTCGGTTTGCCTGCAATGAAGGAACCGGAGGCCCGATTGAGGTGTGTTCGTTTGGTGAAGATACGACAATGCAGAGGTGGCGGCTTCAGTGCAGAAACGACACTACGAATGGGGTACTCAAGACTGCCGTGGCGTCGGATATAGCATACCCTTACACCCTGGAGCACTTGGGGAGGACATCATGCCACGATGGGAAGCACATCTGGTCCTGTGCAGTCACAGCTGACGGTCCAGGGCGGACGTGTACTGTTACCGGCGGGGCAGACGGGAAGGTGACTCTATTGAGAGGTGGAATGGACGCCGTACCCATGAATCGGCCGACGTCAGGGAAGCTAGACACTCTCATATCGCTGGAAGATGTTCTCCCGTTGCTCGGGAACCCAGAAGCTTCCAACGATGACGAAGGAGCGCACCCGGAAGTGCCAAAACGAGGAAAAGATGGCTTCCTCCGGTACGCCTTTCTATCAAAAGACCGTTTGCTTGTCTCGACACTCTCCGGAAGACTTCTACTAGGAGATCTGAGAAGTGGGCCGTCTTGGACTGAGGTCGGGGGCGACGACACTATAAAGCAAGACCTGAAGTCGTACATCGTGGTCAAGGCTGTAGCGCCGGGTATTGCGATCCTCGGGTCGACAAGTGGCCGTCTCTACATTTTCCGCCAAGCACAAGGCCTGGTTGAGATCGCCCAGCTACCAGGCAAGATCACAGGCGTCCTGTGCATACCGGACACTCGCGTCGACGTCGAAGGTTCGGGGAACAAGTTCAGGATTTTCGTGACGATCCTCGGAAGCACTCGAGCTACAATATTCACCCTCGACACCCGCGCAGCCGAAATAACGGTCCAACAGTCACATCTAGCACTCCATATAGGCCTCGTCGTGACTTCGGTCGGCATTTGCGGAGATCTGCTTCTCCTCGGATCCAGAAAGGGTGGTATTACTGTCTATAGGGAGATAGATGGTGCCTACATCCACCAAACCTCCCGCAATGATTGCAAAACGAAGGGTGGAGACGCAGTAACCAGTATCACCACACTTCCACCTCTCAACGGAGCCGACCCTAAGTATGTCCTAACCACCTGCCGAGATGGCAAGTACCGGATCTACGAAGTCCAGTCCTCCACCACGGGCGTCACCATCCAATTACGACACGAAACCACACCGCCCATCGGCCCAATGGTCGAGGGCGCAAACCTCATCCGGTCGGCGGAAGGCGATCTAGAGCTCGTCATTTACGGCTTCCGCAGCACGAACTTCGTCGTCTGGAATGAGACGCGGCAGCAAGAAATTGCCTGTGTGCCCTGCGGAGGCGCACATAGGACTTTCGACCACTTCTTCGACCCGAGTGACGCCAACAAAGTGCGCTTTGTTTATACCAAAGCGTCTGCCATGGGCATCTTCTCCCAGGACGAGCCTTCTGTCGAGGTCCTTAAGCAGGGCGGACACGGGAGGGAAATACGTGCCGTTGCTGCGGAGGCTTGGAGGACCACGTATATCGCTACCGGTGCCGAGGACACCTGCATTCGCATCTGGGACTGGTCAAGGAATGAGGAGGAGAGGATAGCGAACATGAGGTGCCTCGCAGTCCTACGGAAGCATACCGCCGGCCTGCAGGCGCTCAAGTGGGAAGAAAACGGGTATCTCCTCAGCAGCGCCGGTGCGGAGGAGTTCTTCGTCTGGAAAGTCACCACCCTGGAATCCGAGTACAAGGGGCTCGCCGTCGTTTGCGAGGCGGTGTATCCCTTCCGCACGCCAGACGGAGATTTGAGGATCATGGATTTCGATTCATATACCTTACCTCAGGACCAGATTGATCCTGAGGGCGGTATCGTCGTGACCATGGCCTTCTCCAACTCGGTGCTAAAGACATACGTTTACAAGCAGGAGACGGGGTTCAGCCTTAGGCAGGCGGGCAAGTATACCGGGGCCTGTCTGACCCAGGTCAGGCATCTGATACCGGTGCCGGGACAACCACAGTTGAAAGTGATTACAGGCTCGACGGATGGTATCGTCGCTGTGTGGAAGCCGACAGCTCCCGGTGATGACGAGAACGACGGGGGTTATCGCATAGAACGCACGATGCGTGCGCACCAAAACTCCGTCAAGAGCTTGGAGGTTGTGGTCCTCTTCGTGGACAGATATTACGTCTACACGGGCGGCGACGATAACGCGCTGTGTATTCAAAGTTTGAGGGCAACGACCACCGATGTATCAGCTGTGGTCGTGCTAGACGCTCACGCGGCTGCCATTACCGGCGTCAAGGTATTGTCACAGGACGCGTTCTATACCTTCCTGGCCACGGTCAGCAACGACCAGCGTCTCAAGATCTGGAGGATAGAGGCGATTCAGCCCAGGCCGCGAGTCGCACTACTTCACAACTCGTACAGCGCCCTGGCAGACCCTGGAGGACTGGATTTAATCGATGATGGCAGCCTGATGGTCGCTGGCGTCGGGATGGAGATCTGGGATTCTCCTCTGAAGAGTGCTTGGTATGTCGACCTCTGATGAAGTCGGGATTGTTAAGTCCATAGCAGTTAGCATGCAGAAAATGAGACTACTTCCCAAGAGACGTGCTGTAACTACCGGATAAAGTGTTTGATTCCAAGAAGTGATATATCATAAGCAGAGTATCTAAACGGGTATCTCCAATGTTCAAGAACCTATAAACCTAGGTGATTCTATATGTACGGAAGAATTGAAGTCGTCACGGAACCTTACCCAAACTAAGAAGCGATAGCGAACAAGCTCGCGCCTTTCGAACCGGGAGTCGTGGCGCCACCGTCAGCAGTCAGGAAGCCCTGGATATCACCCGCACTCAAGCTCTCCCCAAACACAGTCGAGTCGTCAAGGATCTTGACCGACACACTGTTGCTGGCAGAATCAAACACGACCGCGACCTTGACACTCTTGGTGACCGGCCTGTCAAAGTAGTTGGAATCACCTCCGCTACGGGCGCCCGCGTGCAGGGTGCTCTTGCACTTGTTGTCTCCGTTGGCCAGCGTCTCGAGTATGTCGAACTCGCCGCACTCGGGCCAGCAGGAGCAGCCGCCGTACTGCTGGGTGCGCGGGATCTTGGCGTTGAGGGCCCAGAAGGCGGACTGGTCGGCGAGGAAGCCGTTGGGGTCCTCGTGCGGCATCACGAACTCGGCCAGGATGGTCTTGTCCGCGCCGCCGAAGCCCTTGTAGGCGACGCTGCCGGGCTGCACGTAGCCGCACGACTCGTCGCACAGCTCGTCGGAGAAGATGGCGAACTCCTTGACTGAGGGGATCGTCACGTTTGAGAGAACCTGCGGGCTGGAGGCCCCCGTGGTCCCGGTCGAGTCGAGGTAGGAGAGGGAGTTGCCGAACGTGGGCGACCAGACGCCGGAGCCGGCGACGCCGCCGTAATTGCCGAGGAAGACCAGGCCCGAGGCACTGCCGGCGTTGCTGTTGTAGTAGGCTGATCGGACATAGTCGCCGCCTACGGGAGTGTTGGATGGCTTGGTGGTGGTGGTGGCGGCGGCGGTGGCCGTTGGTTTCGCGAAGTCAGCCGCTTGCACGCCGGCTACGACAGTTGGGCTGGGGTTTGCGACAGCAGCAGCCGGGGTAGATGCCGGAGGTGCTGGGGCCGAGGCCGCGGCCGTGTTGGCGGCAGGAGCGGGGGCTGCTGGCGTGGCGGGGTCTTCGGGGCCCCAGTAGTCGTTGGTCCACGAGACCACGGCGCCGTTGATGGTGGCGGTGACCCAGATGGTTGGGTGCTCGCGCTTCTCCTCAACTTTGTGGGGTGCTTCCCTCTCCGAGTGGAGGTGGGCGTGCTGGTAGCGGGCGTGCTTATGTCCGTGGCGCTTTGCTACGACTGAGTCTATCGAGTCTCTCTTGGTCTTGGTGCCGGGGGTATAGACGGCGAACTGGATAAGTTGGGCCGGCCCACGGAAATGGAGCGATATCTAGTTGCTATTTAGCTTCAGTCGCAGTTGTGGATTAGGTGAGGACATCTTACCGGCTCATCAAACGGTGCCAGACCGCCAGCGATGGCCTTGGGGGACTTCTGGCACTCTCCCGTGGCCGCGTCCATATGGATGACGTCGTTGTAGGAACCAGCAGGGGTCCCGACATTCGTGTACAGGATCTGGCTGACTTGTTGGCAGAACCAGTTACCGCCCTCGTCGACGGAGCCCTCAGCACAGAGCTGCCCGCTCGAGGCTGCGGCCCGGGGTGACGCTGCCGCCCTGCCCAACGTCGCAGCGTTGGCGAAGCCGGCCGAGGCCAGCAATGCTACGCCAGTAGCAGCCTTCATGATTCCCAGGGAAAGTTGTAGCGTTCGTATGTAATGTTGTTGGTAAAGATATGTGGTCCCGCCAATATGCGCCTCTTCCAGAAGAGTAAGATGTCTCGTTTCGTAAGAGGTGAGGTATGCAGCAACGTGTAAACTTGTGGTATATAAGAGGCAGAAAAGGGCAACGAGGACAAGAGTGAGGTTGGTGAAGAACACTTTGTTCCTCGAATATATGTGTACGACAAAGGTAGAAAGGAATGGACAGGTGAATCTAGCACCTTGACGAAAGGACTGAAGTCTCGTGAAGTCGTCACCGAACGCAGCAAGACGCACAACATGGAATTCCCTGAGGTGGTGAGGAGGGGGCTGGTCGAGGGCCGGGAGGGTCACCCTACCTTTTAAGGACCCTCCCTGAAGTCTCACCAGAAAGCAGAAAAGGCATGTCAGTCAGTGACCCCAGCCGGCTCTGGATATTCAGCACCAGTCCACCACACTTGTTGGCGGCTATGGGGCCGGGACCCGAGGCCACGATGCCCACCCCCATCGGCCCAAGACACCCTTGCTTATTGTCTCTTAGCCCTCCATCGTTGATTCCGTCTTTCGTCCCTTGTTCTCGTCCCTTGTTCTCTTCTCCCTGCACTGCAGGTGCACGATCCTGCCAATAAAGACGCGGCAATGGACGAAGAAGGAAAATAAAAAACCTTGGTCCAAGATAGTGGGATGGGCGGGAAATCCAAGGCCAGACTGGCCAGGTTGTACTTCTTTTTCTTTGATCCATTCATAGCCCTTCATTGTTCCTAAGTGCCGACGAGGTTCTATTCCAGTCGAGACGTGGACCAACCACAGCGAGGAATGTGGTCGAGGCCGGCCCAGCCACCCTCCTCTATTTTGGTGTGGGACCGCAGGGACCGTCAGCTTACTGTGTAGAAGCCTCGCGGCGAACCCCTTGCAGTAGCGTCAAACACTGTTTGCAGGGCAGCAAGAGTGGATGCAAGGCACTGTACTATGTACACGTGGACCTACTAGCCCCTTTTTTGGCCTGACTCTGATGACTGGGCTCGTTGGACGACGCTGCGGTCCAACCCTCGCGAGGTCACGGTGGTCATCTTCTTCCAGCCGGCATCTATCGTGACTCATGAGAATCGATAATCCCGCAATCGGATGGATGCTGCACGATAACCTCTTGTCTGATGTCAGTAGGACAGCGTCGACGATATGCCCGTGTGCCTGATTCCAAGGCACACACAAACGCTTGGCGACAATTGCCTGCTAACATAACAGCAAGGACCTCCGAAGGGCGGGATCGCGCCTGCGAGTAGGGAGGCAGGGTCCGCGTGCAACTTGTGCTCTGCCGGATTAGCCTAAGCAAGCCGCACCCGACGTACCGAAAGATATAATATCGTAGAGTAACTCAGATCCGCCAGGACGGCTCGGCGCAGACTTCTAGAACCAAATAAACACCGGCGAGATAGAATGTCGAAACGAAACGTCGGCTCTATTATCCGGGTTGATGGAGCAACGCTTTTCCTGTTCCTGTCAATATGAGGCCAAGCTTATAGGTAGTCAAGGCTGTTGACAGGCGAAACCCGACAAGGTGTGAAGGGAGACGTCCGCCCCCCTTTGCGTAGATATCCCCGAGCGTATAGTGACATATGTGGTCTTCGTATTCATTTTTCAGGTGTTCGTCCCGTTGCCAGGGTATCTCAGGGAATCTAAATATCCAATTCCATCATGCCATGGCGAAATTCATGCCCTGACTCTCTTGCCCTTGGTCCGAGATCTGCTGCTGCTGTCCTGCTCTCCATGATCCGCAGCATTATTCCCCTCATTAACGTTGCCGTCATCATCATCATCATCATCATCATCATCGTCACCATCGTCCAACACAGTAACAGGCTGTCGGCCCTTCCTCTTCTTCCCAGCTTTCTTCGGTCCAGGCGGCGCCACGACAGGCATTGTCATATCGAAGCTTCCAAGACCCGGCTTCTTGGCCCTCAGCTTGGTAACAGCCTCCGCCATCCTCTTACTCCCCTGGACCCTCTGCCTCGGCGCAAAGGCCTCCTTCGCACCGACGCCAACAGACCCCTCAAAATACCGTGTGATGTTGCTCTGCGTGCCCTCTACACCGCGCTTGTTCATGTCCTTGATGACCGGGACGAGGACCTCGTCAGTGCGCTCCTGACTCCAGCCGATGGTGGCCATGAGAAACTGCCGTAGCCCTTCCAGGTTCGGCACGCCCCACTGGAAGGTTTCCGCGCTGCTGTCGACCTCCGGCTTCAGGTAGGCCTCCGCCACGGCCGGGTTCGGGAAGCCGGGAGGTAGGAAGAGCTTCGTGCCTTGCGACTTGCGGAACTTCCTGCGAAATGGCGAGTCCGCATCCGCCGCCTTGGGTCGGTTGTTCAGCTGCACGTCCTGCCACCATTCCTTGAACTCGTTCAGGCCGTTCGGCCCGGGAAACTCGGACAGGATCTCCACCGCCGTGACGGGTCCGACACCTGGTAAGCCTTCTGTGTAGTCAGAGCCCAGCAGTAGAGCGAGTGATATGAGCTCGTGCCGCGAAAGGGAGAGCTCCTTCTCCAAATCGCCGGACAGGTAGCACTCGACAAGCTTGTTGCCGTTGAACATGTTCTTGTACACCCTCGTCCCGCCGAAGAGGAAAATATCAGAGTCGTCGGTGACGATACCGTCCACGAGTCCCAGTCTCACCAGCTCGGCACATTGCGCTTCAGCTTCCATCGGCGCCGTGATGTAGGGAATACCGAACAGCCGTAGCAGAGCTTGACACTCCGTGACCATAATCTGCGTGACCTCGTCCGCATCGCGTCTATCCTTCTTCTGCTGGGCCCTCAGCGCCCGGAGTTCGCGTTCGTACTCCTCCTGGTTCTGAGCCTGGGATTTGTGGTTCAGCTCGCTTGCAAATCGCGCATGCTCTTCGGCTTCTTCGGCCATCTGAGCAAGCAGTTCTTCCTCCTCTGGATCGCTGAAGTCGTCAAACTCATCCTCGCCTGGAGCATTGGGGTCTATATCGTTCCGGATCGGGTCCGCAGTAGCTATGCCGTTGATCCGGCCAGGCTGGGCATCGGGACGCATCAGCTCCTCGTAAGTCAGGTTCTCAGTCCCATCGGCGACATCCTGGCCGTGTTTGTCCGGCGGCGAATCCGAGCGCATTATCTCTTCAAAAGTCATCTCGATATCATTTGCGCGCTCTTTGCCTACTTTGTCCTGTTCGGTCTGCATCGCCTCATCTTGAGGAGGCATCTGGACGTCCTCGAATTCGTTCTCAGGAGACAAGGAACGGCGGTTCTCGGGTACAGAACCATCATGGCTCTCCTCTGGCACCTGCTTAGCGGTAGAGGAAGTAGCATCTTGAATCAAGTCGACAACATAGTCGCCGTTTTCTGGTGGCCTTTCCACATCAATCGCGGAGATAGCTTTGCTCGCGTCCCTCCGTGATGGTGATAGCCCGGTCTCAGGTACCTGTTTCATAGGAGGCGCCTCGACGATCTCGATATCGCTATCGTCGTCATCGGAGGAGAGTATCTCGATGCGCTCCTTCTCACTCCGCCGCTGCGCCTGCTGTCTCTCTTCTCTCGCCAGCGCCTCATCTTGTGCCGCCATCTCAGCATCCGCCTCTTTCTGCTTCCTGTAAGACTCACGGATATCCGTATCGTCAGCCAGCCATGGTGGCAGAGGTCGAGGAGCGTTGCGGTTCTTCTCTTCCGGCTCTCTTTCGAATCCACCTTCCATCTCCTCATCCTCTGACCCGTGCCGGTCAGGTCCTCTCTCGAACCCACCTGCCATCTCGTCATGCTCCGCGTCATGCTGGCGTATCCGGCCTGCTGCGGTCGATAGCTTCGTGTCGCTCGCAGAGTCTTGCTTCAGTGCGCCAGCGAAGATGGAAGTCTTCCAATCGAGTTTCTCGAACGGTAGAGGCCCATTAAACGGGTTCTTCACGTTCGGCTTGATGGGCGCTTTCTCTTGGGGCTTCTTGGCAGCAGCTTTCTTCTTGGCAGCCTTGGCCAGGGCAGCCTGTAGATCCATGTCGCTGTCGCTACTGGCGCTGCTCTCACGCCTCCTGACGGCGGCGTTGGCTCGATTGTTGACGATGTGGGCAACCATGCGACCGCTGGACCTAGCAGAAGTCGCTATAGGTTTGAGCGGCTCTACGGCCTTCTGTTTCCATCGGGGCGCCGGTATGTCGACATCCTCGAGGCCTTCCTCTTCATCTGAGTCGTGCTGCGAAGTAGCAGGCTTGTGCTGGTCATCCAAGGACATTGCTATAGCCCGGTTGAGGTCATCGTCCTCATCTGCTGCCACCGCCTCGTCATCACCAAAGAGCTCGGCGACATCATCGTCGTTAACGAAGAGCGAGTCATCGCCTCCTTCAAGCTCCACACCGGCTTGCTGAGCCTGGGCGGCAACATCGCCAACCTTTGGAAGCCGATTCAGCCCCTGAATCGGAACATCCTCGAAGTCTTCGTCATCCTCCCACTCGTCTTCAACGGCATCCTTAGCCTGGTACTGAAAATCCAGCGCGTCGACGTCGATAGGCCTGTGCATCTCTCCCACGTCCTTCTCCTTGCTCACGACCCCGAGGGCCCAGCCGCCCTCGACGCCCTCGTTCTTGACGAGTATATACTCCCTGTTCTTCTCCCCAGCAATCCTGCCGCCGCCGCCAACCGTCAGATCCGTCCCCGTCATGCCCATCTCAAACATCAACCTCTGTGTCAGATGGTTCCTCTCCTTGACCCTCTCGATCTGGAACCTCGAAAAGGCCATGCGATCGGGGAACATGTCCTCCAGCTGGTCCTTGCTCAGCCCCATGCGCAGGCGGGACCTTATCCGCGCTGCGTTGAGGATGTTGTACCGGTCCGGTGGGGGCAGGCTCTTGAAGAACTCGCCGTCGAAGTCGATCTTGCTGAAGTCGTAGAGGTTGACGTCCTCGCCCTCGTGGAACTGCCGCGCGTACTCCTCCAGCTCTTCGACGGACATGATGCGCGGGTCGTCGGGCCGGCCCATGCCCTCGATGCCGTTCTGCAGGTCGGGGAGGTGGTACTGGTCCGTCTTGCGGAAGGTCCGGTTCTGCCTGCGCTCCTGGTGCGACATGCCGACCTCTTCGGCGTAGACTATGTTCTCCATGTCGGGTATGGCTTCTTCCTCCTGCTGCTGCACCTGCTGTGCCACCCTCCCCTCCTCCTCGTCCTTCCTCCTCCTCCGCCTCTCCTCGCCCTCCACCTCGGCGGCGCGCTGCATCTGCACGGCCAGCAGCTTGCCCGCCGTGCGCGCGGCGTCGTCGCGGCGGCCCTCGCGCCTCCTCCGCCGGCCCTGCAGCGTGGCCCTCTTTAGCGCCGGGGCGCCGCCGTCAAAGACGAAGACGGGCTGGATGCCGAACCAGAGCAGCTTGCAGATGCGGCGGAAGAAGCCGACGACGTGGCTGTTGCGCAGGGCGTTGCCCTCCTTGTCGCGCACGGCCTTGAGGAACTGGTAGATCCAGATGGACGCGTCGACGGCCAGGCGCTTGCGGTTGAGGGTCGCGAGGTTGGTGGGGCGGGCGCAGGGTTGGACCACCGTCCAGAGACCGTTGACACCCATATTTCAGTTTGTCGTGGCGAGACGAGGTAGAGCTTGACTATGGGGTGGCTTGGGGTCTTTTCGACGAAGAAAAAACGAGTCTGTCGAACGGTCGGTGCTAAGGATGGAAGTGGATTCGCGCTGGTCGCGTTGGGAGCAGCGGCGTTATGTTGCCACTTGACTGGGAATCATGGCGAAGCCTTGCAACGCTTTCTCCGAGGTTAGCCTTCGAGAAGTTGGTGACTGAGGTTTGCTCCGGTCGCGAATAGTCGCGCGTAGTAAGGAGCAAGAGAAATTTGCAGGATACGAATTGAGAGGAGGTTAAGAGGAATGGAGGCGACGATGGCGATGACGATGACTCGACCGCCGAGCCGTCGCAACTACGGAGCTTCCGGCCGAGCTTATCGATAAGCACTGCCGCTTATCGATAGCGGTCTTGCAGTGCATCATCGGAAACAGCCGAGCCCGCTGCGAGACAGCCTCCAGACCCCGGTCCTCACAACTTGGATGCTTAAACATTAATTGAACTTCCTGCGTGTTTCCTTTTGCCAATATACCATCGGCCTTGTTTCTATCCAGATGAAGTGACAAGAATATATCTCGCGATGGAGGGTCAAGGCAGTAGCTCCGATTACGAAGAGGCGGCCGAGTTTCTTCGGTCGCTGCTCAACAAGAACCTCAGGGTGACGACGACGGACTCGCGCATGTTCTGGGGACAATTCAAGTGTACAGATCCTGTCAGTACTTCCCAGCCAACCCTCTCCATGGTTCTGTACTGACAGCTGCTCCAGGACAGCAACGTGGTACTCTCACATACATATGAGTATCGGCAACCATCAGTGCCAAAGCGCGTTGAAGGAACCACGCAAGTGAGCGAGGCTGCCACTGTCAAGCTGGACATGACATCCAGGTACCTCGGCCTGGTGGTCGTCCCGGGGAAGTATATCGTCAAGATGGAGGTCGAGGAGTTCGCCAGTCAGATACGGCCGGTCCTGCCAGAGGTTACTTTATAGCTCTGTGTGATTAGACATATGGCTCTTGCGAGTGTGCCATCGAACAATAGTATGGAACTCCAACTGCAACAGGTTTGGGACAAGGGACCAGGATTATAAGGCATTCGAGAGAGATACCAAGCGTTATGTCCTTGACGACACCACATAAACAGGCCGTCAAAAGGCTATATATTAGACAGCTATTCTAGAAGCCAGGTAAGGGCCCAGAACGAAGAGCAAATGTGAGTCGGGTGTTGATAACCCGGTTACTCCCCAACGCCTCCCACAAGTCTAATGCTTTTTCCACGCTCTCAAAAACAGCCAAACCACTGCGGTGAATGTAACCATCCAAGATGGGATGCCAGATGCTAGCCTCCCCGAATCCGCCCATTGGACATGGCAGTATGACAAGAAATCGCGGCAAAATAAAAACACCACGCATGCTATAATGTTGAATTCCCCTGTGCGGCCGTTTCCCCCTCTTGACACCGCTTTTCGTCGCCCTTCTCTCCTTCTCATCCTCTGAGATAACACATCCCACCCCAAGATTATCCCATCACAGCTCCTTCTTCCCATTCGCATGCCCGTTGGCATGCCCATTCGCACTGCCATTCGCAGGCAGCAAGCCCTTGGCAACCTTCGCCGCCTTCTCGTTAGCGACCTGCTTCTCGTGCGGGATAGTCAAGCAGTTGATCCCGAGATAGTCGCAGATGCTCGTCGTGACCAGGTAAGCCCACCGGCTGTACACCACGAGCGAGAAGAAGAAGTAGGCCCACAGGTAGGCCAGCTCCACGTCGTGCGTGACGGCCGGGTAGCCGAGGCGGGGCAGGTTCGCCAGCACGGCGCCGCCGACGAGCGGCCAGAGCATGACGGTCCAGTACGGGAACGGCTGGCGCGTCAGGTGGGCGAGAATCATCTTGGTCGTCATGCGGCCGAAGACGAAGGACATGGTCAGGCAGAACAGCACGATGTGGTTCTCCCGCCGGAGGGTGGAGTGGGGGGAGTACATCCACGCGCCGATCGACAGGGAGTAGACGGCCATGGGCGTCCACTCCAGGAACACCGGCGCCACCGGCAGGTTGCGGGCCCGGCGCGCCTGCACGACGTGGTAGATGCAGAAGGGGACGTGTCCTACCAGCAGGCTGCCGATGATGACGGTGATCCAGACGTCGCGGAAGGACAGGTCGCCCAGGCACTCGGCGTAGCGACTCAAGAAGGTGTACTTGTCCCCGAGCGCCTGGGCGAGCGGGGTGGTCCAGATGCCGGGGCCGTAGTACCCGCTCATCGCCATGATCGCGCAGGCAATCAGTATCCCCTCGGTAGGTCCGTTGAATCGTCCCAGGTACAGGGTATGGGAGTGGTACGTCTCCCAGGTGGAGAAGAACATGGGCAGGCACGGACACAGGGCGGTGAAGACGCCGGACTTGGAGGTGCCCAGGCCCATGGCGGCGCACTCGAGGAGGGAGGCGAGCGTACAATTCAGGCTGTCGATGCCGTGGTCGAAGAGCTCGCCCAGACCGCTCGAGGTGCCGGTGCGGCGGGCTTGCTTGCCGTCGAGGTTGTCCATGGTTTGGTACATGAAGAGGCCGAAGGCGAACGAGTAGTACAGCCATGTCGGCCCCGGGCCGACGAGGTCGGGCATGAAGATCTCGAGGAGGACGATGTTGGAGAGGATGAAGAGGAACCCGATGAGCGTCACCATGTTGGGGGCTAGCCAGAGGGGGAGGAGGTTGACGGCGGCGTTCCACTGTAGTAGAGAAACAACCCGTTAGAACATGCTGGCGAGAGGACACGAGAGACTGGATGAGGGTGAACGCACGTAGGGTCGAAGGATGTAGTGGGATATGGGCGACTTGTCGACGGCTGAGTACTTGTACGACTTCAGGTGGACGAGGGCATCTTCCGAGACGCACTCGGCCACAGCGCGTTCTATATCATGGTGTTAGCTACCGAAGAAGCCCATGTGTGTGGTCGATGTGTGTCGTCGTGGAAGCATCAGGGGTTTGGCGTGATGGCACGATCGCACACAGACGGAAGACATGAGAGCTGAACATTTGGTGGTGGGGTTCAAGGTTCTGGCACCGAGGGGGGGGGAGACGCACTGCTACTTTTTGGGGGAGCCATTGCTAAGGTTCTTATTTGTCGGGCCAAGGCTCAGTCAGCCTCTCGAGAAAAAGGAGTGACGGCACGATACAGCAGTCGATGCTTGTATAAGATAGAGTTGAAAAGACAGAAGTGCTAGAGAATCCTCATTGTCGAACCCTTTTTTTCTAGGTGATGCGGAAGAGAAGCGGAAACCGGAACCAAAGTCGGTGAACGGTTGTTCTCCTAGAAGTAGAAGGTCTAAGGGTCTAAGGCAACGGAGCGGGTCACTCTCTTCTGGCCGGAATCAAGTCCAGCACATCTCCCGAGTCGCAATTCGCCTCTAAATTTACTCGGGCATCTCTGTAAACGCCGGAGTCTTGTACGTGGAACACATGATCTAAGCCCCTGCAGTTCCACGAAACGTAACGTGCTTGGGTTTATCTGCAAAGATTGCTTGCCTCCAGTTGCGTGCTGCCGTACTGTGGCCGTATGCTACTGGTAGGTAATTTTCTTTATTGTCTCGATTCCAACAGGAAAGATGTTTGGTCAACAAAAAAAGACAAAAGGTACAGTTCATGTACTTCCGGGTTGTTGGGGGAGCCAATGAGCCCTTGCGGTTGACATGTGAATGCGCGATTCGTTGGTCAGGGGCTCTCTGTCCGAACGACCCTTGACTCCTGCAACGCCCCATGACGGCATTTGCGAAGTACACTGAAGGTATTTCAAGCATCCAGAGTACTTTTCGACTTCAACCCTGATGGCCAGGAGTTTGAGCATTTGAGCCTCCGAGAAGTGCCATGTCAAACACCGTGTTTTTGCAAAACAGACCCAGATTTGCCGACCAAAATGCAATATCATTATTAGTCTCGACGCGAGATTCCGATCACAATCTCCCCAAGCTTCACAAGCCGAATTCCATGTCGCACGCATATCAAGCCCGAGCTCACACAGAACAACAGACTTGCTCAGCCTCATACCATCTTTGCTCCATATCCGTCCAGTATTATATTAAATCGATTAGGTAGTATGACTTCATCCGTAGTATGGTCTTTCTTTGTTCTTCCAACCCGGTGTAAATGCGAAGAAATCCCCAGAACCTGGTCATGCAGATAATGACCGCTGTGTTCTTCCAGCATCGACCTTCATCGCGGCTACAGAAACCTGCGTCTTACAACATCAGAGCGAAGCCCGCAAACAGACTGCCGGCAACCACAACGAGTCCGTATCCACGGCCGAACTCGACAGCAGCAGCCGCATTCTTGCTGGCCTGACCCGAGCTGGAAGACGAGGTCGTCGTCGCACCGGGAATACCGTCAAATACCTGGTTGGCCGACGTCGTGGCCGCCGCCGTGCCCGTGGGCGTCGAGCTCGAGGTGGTCGTTGTGTAGTTCGTCCTGGGCTTGAGGGCGCCGCACGGATGGTCCTGACGGCAGGAAGACGCGCAGCTGCTGTCGCTGCCGCACTTGGCGACGCACTGGGTACCCCATTCCGTGCATACGAAGTACGGAAGCGTGAGGGAGTACTCTGACACGTTGGGCTGGAGATTGTTGCCGCAGAGGCAGCCGTACGAGAGACTTGTCTGTATGGTCATCAGCAGGCGAGCGACAGGGTCGAAGGAATATCGTTAGAGCTTACGGGATCGCAGGTGTTTACGAGAGTGGTGCCGGGCTCGACTTGTTCGCAGATGAGCGGGCAGGTGCTCAGCTCAGATTGGCACCAGTTTTCTGACAATCGTTAACAGATCAGCTCTCTCGTTCTGCGGCTTTCTCCAGCGTCTCTGGTCACACATACGCCTCGTGCTCATCGGTATAGAAGTAGGGTCGACCCAATAGTCTGCCGAAACGGCGACCGCAGTGGCCAAAGCCAGGAGAGTGTTCCGGAAGGCAACCATGTTGGATAGCGAGGGTGTGTGGACAAGAGCACAAGTGTGTGTAGTTGAGAAGGATGTCCCGTACTATTTGTTTATTTCGTCAGTAACCATGCCATGATCTGATAACAGAGGGAAGCTAGGGGAATGAGTGTTCAGGGAGTGACTCTGCAGGACTCGTCGGCTTCCGTGGAGCTCCAAGAGAGCTCGTGACCGATATCGTCCTGAACAGAGGTCGGGCCGGTGGAGATTTCCGCAAGAATACAGCAAGAGGAGCTACTCACATGGGTAAGGTACCGTACTTTCCGGCCTGATACCAAAAGAAAACACTTGCAAACGACAGGCAGATAGCCAGCTAAGGTACACACAAACAACAGAGCCAAATAAGAGAAGAGGAGAATAGAAGACTCAAACTGCCGCTGAACGAGAGACAGCACACAAGTTGAGGGAGCAATGGAAGAGCAAAGAGAAGGAGCAACCGGTCCAACAGCTCCGGGGAGGAGATAATAAAAGGAGTCCGAAGCCAGGGACCCCAGATACGGATATCCAGGCGCCCATGGCGTTTTCCACAGCGAGGTTAGCGTGTGCTGTGATGTGGTGGCAGCAACAGTGCAATTACCACCTACCGCGGGATCCAGCAACCGGCGCTTTTCCCATTCTAACCCTTCCAAAGCTGCAAGAAGCCACTCAGCAAGGATAGACGGCCCACGGCAATGGCAACTTGCACCCTCACAGCCCGCTTTTCGCATCAATAATTTAGCCAATTGGGTTGAAAAGACTCTGCTCTTGCTGCCATCGATTGGTGGCCAGGCAGGCCAGATTCAACCATTTTCTCGTGTGGCACGGCGAGGTTGGCCTGACAGTGGAGAACATCTTCAGCACCTCGGGATGTTATTTTTGAGTTTCTCGTTTCGAGACATTCCATCTGTGAACATTTTCAGTTGTTGGCAGGACGATCATCAGGCCAGATAAGAAGCAGCTTTTGCTCGACAATTTTGTTATGATCTCCTGTCTGTTGTTGTCTCAACTCGGAGACGGTCGAGCAATCGAACATGGAAGTTCACTTCTCGCTGGATCTAAGTCTTGTTAGCTTCGGGCAATGTACTGTGGTAGGCAGCTAATCTCTATAGTAAGGTACCTATCTCTCCAGCTAGAAGTGCAAGTGGGGTGCTGTAACCACACAAGATCAGCAGAAACCATACAAGCACATCCAGCATCCATCTCAATATTCACGATACCGGAAGCACGGATGGCTACATCTGCGAAGATGGCATCGAAGATACGGATGCATACGAACACTCCCCCTCCTCCGCAATCGTGGATGCACCTTGCTTGCCACAAGGGAGCTTTTAACTCCACCAGAGTCGCCCCCTCCTTCTCGTATCGCAAAGAAACGACTACTCTGGAAGCTTCCCAAGATGAAGCTGAGTGAAGCTTAAAACACAAAGTCAAGCCCCCGCCTTAAAAAGCCATTCCACAGTAGCCGCATGCAAGGTTATGCTTGTAATGCCTGCGATGCAGACTTAGTAAGCATGGTGGCAGCTCCGACATGCTCTTGTGGCTTGCTGCCTGCCCTGATATGTTTCATATGATTGGACTCGGTATAGAAAGTCGGGGTCCACCATTGTCGGACGCACACCGCATTCATGTACGTCCTGTTTCTGACCAACAGGATCTTGTGAAATATACCGGAAGCCTGGAAGATAAGGCCAGCGCCAAGGCTGGATGCGGCATGCTATCAGGTCGGGGTTAAGACGAGGGGTACCTGCGCCGCCCGCCGGTGTATGTGTGTCAGACGGAGAAAGATGATCGCTCCTTTGCGATGATATTCCATTCCTCTTCTTGTGGCAGGAATCCGCGTCGAGTGGTGCTCAGCGCAGTACCGTTGCCATCACACCACAGGCTCGTGTTCTAGTAAGCATGTAGAGCTTTGCGAAGGACGCCTGAGCTCCCGGTCATGCCCGGAGTTCCCTTCAGCAAAGCATGCGAGACATGCAAGAAGCGTCGTGTCAAGGTCTGCCTCGTCTTTTATCGAGTCCGTCTAGAGTGCCAAGGGCTCTCTCGGGTGGCTTTTCCTGTGATGTTGTGGATTGGATATAGGTCTAAGTAAACATCTGCTTACTGTTGTGCCTGTCTACCATTAGTGTGACGAACTCCTACCATGTACCCCGTGTTTGAGGCTTGGGAAAGGCCCTTGTCCCGGGTACCGCCAGAACATCAAATTCGTCGATGAAGGCCCAAGGATTCACCGAAAGAGAGTAGCGAAGGGAGTGATTGACGATGCTTCGTCTAGAGCTGCTCAGGGACTTCCGGCTTATACCAGCGACGCTCTGTCTGATTGGAAGCCGTACCACCCCCGCCATGCAACAAGGTCTGGTCCGCCAGGCTCAGCTTCCCTCGCCTCCGGCTCGCTCTCTCATTTACAGCTGATGAGGAGCCCTCAGTCGTCATATTTGGCGTCGAGCCCCTTCCACCTCCTGGATGACACCAGCTCAGTCCGTCAAGGATTCGAGATCTTTATGCTGAGCCACATATCCACTGTCCACTGTGGTAGGCTACGGTTTGGCCTCGATATTGTTCCGGGCTGCGATGCTCTGCAGAGGACTCTTCGAACCTCGAAACCCATGCCGTCATATGTATGGTATCTGCCACCGCGAATGGGCCACAGCCAGGTGCTTGACAGCGCCGCTGACCTGGCCTTGACTGCTGCCGGCTATCTGGCCAGGCCCAGCCACGATGCCAAAGCCAGTGTAGTTCTCATGAGGAAGTTAGGGGTTGCAGTCACATCACTTCAGGCTGCCATCTCAGATCCAGATGAATGTATGAGTGCCAATGTGCTTGCTGCCGTGTCCCTCCTGAGCTCATATGAGGTAAGAAACATCGCCCGCATTGTCTATTGGTCCAGTGGGCTGATAGAGCCAGTGTATCAAATCGACGAACGCAGCAGCCTGGATGAACCATCACAAAGGTCTATACACACTGCTTGAGAAGCGGGGACCTAGTCGGTATCAGTCGGATTTTGAACGCCAGCTGCTCCTGGCGGCTATCGGCATGATTGTAAGTATCGCCTTCGCTGGAAGATTAGCCGTTCACCATGGCATTAACCCAGGATCTGAAGTTCACCATTAGCTTGCGAGATGACTTCCCCTGTTTTCTCGAACGACCTGAGTGGCAAGCTGTCTTTGCCACCAAGCCGGCGGACTCGATCATAGCGGAGGAGTGGACTGACTCCTGGCGATGCCTTCCGCTAATGTGCCTGATTCCGAGCCTCGTGTCATCTTGCCGGTACATAGTCAGGAATAGGGCGTCCCAAACGGCGAAGCAGATTGAAGCGCTGGTCACATCGGCTAGCTCGCTCCGTACCTCATTCCTCGACATGGCCGAGAAGTATGACTGGAAATATGGTCGATATTCTCCCGTTCTTGCGCCGCGGAATGCGATGAGGGATGACTGGCGACTGTTCAATGACGCCGAAGACCAGAGAGCGGCAAACTATGGGAATTACTTGTCCGCACTGGTCATCCTAAACCGCATCTTGTTTGCTCTGCGGCCATCTGCAGAGAACCTCGAAGAGGAGAGTCGACGGTCTGCTCTGGAAATACAGTATCTCCACGCGTTTCTGAAGACAGAGCCGCTCCTGAGAAAGCTCTACATCGTGCATGCCGAGAGGGTGGCACTGTCCATATTGTTGACGTCAGCACAGTGGATGTCAGGGCGGACAGACGAGAATGGAGCTGCGTACGATCCTGAGGCCGCGGATGGGGGGTACATTATCGATCAGTCGAAGTTTGACTTGTTCGATGACATACTCTGCGCGAGGCGCGTTTCGGCGGACTTTATGTGAGTACTGACTATTCGCCTCAGGAATCCTGACCTGTGTGGCAGAGTCTGATGCGCTTTCTCCTAGGTTTCGCTATCCCGTAGACGGACTGGTGGGATCAACGGCTTCAAGTACAAAAGGGCCTTGTCGACATAGTTAGCGAGGGATAGGACTCCGGGGAGTTGGCATGCTGATGGCTGGCATGCTGCAACTGGCGAGCTGGTTTAATTGTTGGGCTGCTCGCGGTTTTCGATATTGGGGAGTCCCTTGTAAGGTAGGAGGTGTGTAAAAGACTTGGGCCTGTGAGACCCGGGATTTCTGCGTAGTTCTGGCTCCTGGTCTGGTTCAAGTGTAGAGCTGCCTGTAGGACAGTCTAGCTGGATCCCTTACTGTCCTTGCTTCTTCTACTCAGAGGACTGAACCTGGTAGCTCGCAGTTCTAAGCCAATCGTGGTTGCTATAGACCGGGAGATGGATTGCACAAAAAGTCGATGCGACTCCAGGTCCTCCCGACCATGTGACAAATTCACCAATCAGCGACTGCATGCTCGAAGCGAAAAACCCAAACAGGCAATGGGGCAAGGTTCAGGTAAGCAAGGAGCATGTAAGGGAATAGAGTTTGGTCCCTCGACCGATGCGTCGGGGCAGCCGCAGAATTGTGCAACAACCTACCGTGGCAATGATTTGCTAATGCTTTAGAATCCTGTGATGTGATGAGTAACTTCGTCTTGGCATGTCTTCACTGTTCTTTGAACATCCTCCTTACCGGATAGCTTACTTGACATTGTTGGTCGATTTGAATAGCCAAACGGCGGTTAGGATGCCATTGCATAAGAGCGGGCATTATGCATAGAAGGAGGCTTGGGGAGTTACTAAGCTGCCTTACCTGCCGTCTCTCTGTCGGTCAAAGAGGTCTCGAGGCTGGCCAGGGGTAGGTAACACACAAACATATAAGAAGCTGGCCGAAGCATTGGAGCTTGAGCTGGTAGATCAAATATCACACGCATACAGACACTGACGCAGGGATAACTCGACTCTAAGAGACCGAACTGAAACCTTAAACTCGCACCGAACAAGCATAAGATACCTTACGCAATGCCATCCACACTTCTCACTGGAGCCAACTCGTTTGTGGCTGCACACATCATCGAAGCCCTCATCAAGGACGGCCATGAAGTGACCGGAACTGTTCGCCGAGCTGCAACCGGCGACGATATTTTCGCCCTTCATCCCGAATGGAAAGATCACCTTGACATCGTTGTCGTAGAGGACCTCGCAAACGAGGCGAGTTGGGACGCTGTTTTCAAGACCAAGAACTTTGACCATGTAAGCGAACACACCGCAGCATGTCCCCGAAAAGACTGCCCAATACTAAGACAGTATTTCAGGTGGTCCACGTAGCTGCACCGCTTCTTGACAACCCGGCAAACACCGACTATGATCGTGACTTCCTCAGGCCAAGCGTGGAAGGGTGTGTAGACAGTCCTCACTTGAGTGCATGGTATATACGTGCATAAGACTGACGGGTAGCTTAGCAACCTCGCCCTCCTCCGCTCAGCACATAAGCACGCCCCGACAGTCAAGTCGATCGCCGTGACGGGATCCGTCAATGCGATGACCACGGGCTCGCCAGAAGAGCTCCTCGCCGGCCCCATCACCAACGAGACCTGGCTCCCAATTAGCCAGGAGCAGGCTCGCGCGATGAATAACGCGTACATATCTTACTGTTCGGGCAAGAAGGAAGGCGAGCTCGCCATCTGGGACTTCATCGAGGCCAACAAACCCAGCTTCACCGTCACCGTCTTGCTGCCAGCGCTGATCTTTGGTCCGCCGATTGAGCCCACCAAGGGAGGCGTCAAAGGGCTGCACTACAGCAGCGGCGTGGTATACAACCTCTTCAACGGCACCAACGCCACGATCCCGCAGACCTCGTTCCCGAGCTACATCGACGTCCGCGACCTTGCCGATGCGCATGTCAGGTCCCTGACCGAACCGAAGGTCGCGAACAAGAGGCTGACCATCGGCGGATTCCCGCTCACGTTCACGGCCATGGTGCACGCACTGGCCAAGGTGCCGGAGCTGGAGGGCAGGCTGCCGGCCGAGAGCGGAGAGGACAAGAAGGTGACACCGGCGAGGATCGTGGCAGATGAGGGCAACACGGCGCTGAAGTTGAACTTCAGGAGCCTGGAGGAGACGATGGCCGATACTGCGGCTAGGATCCTGGAGCTCGAGCAAGTGGCCTGATCGGATTGTATCTGCTGTTTCAAATCGTACTTCCTTTTCTTTTCGTCAGAAATCATAGCTACTGTTTTTCGAGTTGGGAATATCCTCAAATATCGTGTACGAGATTCACTCCCTTGCTTCGATCATCAAACCCGTGTCTTCCTCTTATGACGTAAGCACAAAGGAAATTCGTGAATATGAAGCAAACAGATTGCAACAGAGATAATGATTTGAAGAGTCTACCTAGTAAGCCATACTTTTTCTTTGCTGGTCAATTTGATCGAATACGTCAATTGAAGTTGAAGCAGAATCGCGCATAAAAGTCAGGTAGGTGGGAAGGTCGCTATAATAAAGTGCTCCGGTCATAAGTTGAACCACAGCACGACGGAGAGAGCTTGCGCGTCGCATCCTTGTCGCCACTTTTCGACATCACCACTCCACCTTGACCAAGTCTACCATCGCCGCCCAGCAATTACGCCGTGCTCTGGCTTCATTACACACGAGACAGCAGATTACTTTGAGCGCAGTCGCCTCTGCAAGGGGACTCTGTCTCACGGCTCATGGCTGAATGGCGTCCGAGATAGATCACCTCCCGCAATCGCAACTACAAGGACCTGGTCCAGCGAAAGTCGCCAATGATGGCGCAACAACGTTACAGACCCCGGGCGCAAATGGAAAGCCACAAACGACGACTCGGTCCATGAGCGGCGAAGCAAGCGGCACAGCTCCGCCAACTTTACCAACTACCGGCCTCGTGCCCCTAATCCCCGACACGACAAGCGAGGCGTCCGCCTCCGACGCTGGCGCTGTCGCAGACTCCGATTCGGCCACGCCGCGGCTTCTTTCGCGGGTCACCTCTCCGCCATACTGGCCTCTGAGCAACATAAACTCCAACGGCGGCGCAAATCGGCCACAGAACAGCCATAGCCGCACAGCGTCGGCAGAAAGCGTCTTACCACCGGGCGCAATCACGCTGCAAGACAACGAAGACGTCTCCTCCGATGCAGGTAACGGAGACGTCTACGGACGCGACCGCAATCGGGCCTGCTGGGCCAAGAGCGTGGAGGTCGTCAGTCACGTCGTTGTCAACGGGAGCGCGACCAATATCGGGGCGTTCGTGGTGTGGAATATAAGGGTCGAGACATTAAGCGTGAGTTGTCGCCTTGACTGGAATAGTCTTGGGGGAAAAAAGTTGCGACGGACACTGACGCCGGAAACAGGGCTCCTTCATGAACATCCGAAAACGCTACTCCGAGTTCGATGAGTTCCGGGCACGGCTGATAGAGACGTTTCCCAACTTCGAGGCGGCGGTGCCTGTGCTCCCGCCGAAGAGCGTGATATCAAAGTTCCGGCCACGATTCCTCGAGAAGCGGAGGGCGGGTTTACAATACTTCTTGAAGTAGGTTGCTGCCATTACCGGAACCTCGTGCTGGAAACAGCTCTGCGGTTGTCAACGTCAATTGCTGATAATGCTTGCTACAGTTGCATACTATTGAACCCAGAGTTCTCGGGGTCCCCAGTGCTTAAGGAATTTCTATTCTCCTGAACATATTACGATATATATTCCCATCGTTGCGGTTTGGATGTATAATATGCTACGATGCTGTCCGTTGGGTTGCGTACAACGGCTACGATAATACTAATGAAAGATGGCAAACGCAGGCAGGCGCGCAGCGATAGCGTTGCAAAGACTCATCGTGGAATTTGATGATAGAAAAGTCATGACGAATGCCATTAACGATCATTTACTTGCTTGATCTGCGAGTCGTCAAGATTGGTGAGAACTATGTTCCGACGGTGACATGGCTTCCAACGAAGCAGCATTGCAAGGTCTCAAAGGCGGAGGACAGGCTCGCAAAGGCATTAGGGGTTGGCATCTGCCTCACTGCAAGACGTTGCAAGTCTCTCCTCCACAGTCAAGGCCTTGTTCGCCTTTTTCGACAGAGGAGAGAGGAGACTTGCACTATCTGCTACCTTGACTCTGCCACAGAGGAAGCAGGTAAAGGCCAGCGACATGGTCTCCGCAGGCAATCGTCTTACCTGCCAGCTCTGGGTTTCTCGTCTTGAAGGTGAATGGCAGGAGGAACGACGACAAGCAAAGAGTCCATCGTGGGCTGTCGACGTGCGGCAAGCCGTCCGCTACTGCGCGCTGGTGGTGGTGACAACCATCGCTAAAGTCCATTCGTCTCCGACTTGGCTACAGACTCTCAGGTATCTATTTCCACCAATTAAAGCACATGAGTGTGTTGATTTGGACAAATATAGGGATCTGAATCCCCCGGCAATCGCGGAGGGTCATCAGGGAGTTGGTCGCGATAGATATCTTGGCTCTGGTCGGCGTCGGCGATGTGCATCCTACCTCAGTAATCACCGAAAATAACTGTCCCAACACTTAACGGCGACCAAACCGACTCAAATGGCATCGGCCTTACCTATGATCCAATCACTATTATGTTCCAGAACGCGGGGATGCGGCCGCACTTGGCTCCTGATTAATAACACAGTACATTACCTAGCGATACGCATCTAGCACTACACAATTTTCCGTTTTGAGACCGACATCACTGTTTGTGGCACCTAAATTCTGCTTCATTCAGGATCAAGGATGGCCAAGGCACTTGGCAAACCTTCGCATCGATATCTATATAAACGGTCAATAGCCGCCCCGAACGAGATGAAGCTGAAAGACAGGATACACCCAAACTCAACGCTCAACAGGGATAATCATCTATCTACAAGTTTTGATCATCCACCAGCAATCTAGGCAAACATATCTCGACTTATCCTTCTTTCCTGACATCCCATATCATCTCCAACATGAGCTCTCAAGCGACTACTACCCCAGTCTGGTTCATCACGGCCGCATCAAGCGGGTTTGGCAAGCAAATTGCGCTCGAGGCCCTCGGCCGCGGACACAAGGTCATCGCCACCGCCCGCGACAGCTCCAAGTTGTCCCTCCTCAAGTCCAAGGGCGCCGCCGTGCTGGACTTCGACGTGACGGCGGACCAGGCGACGATCGACGCCAGGCTCAAGGAAGCGGCCGCCATCTACGGCAGGCTCACCCACGTCGTCAACCCGGCGGGGTACATCCTCGTCGGCGCCGTGGAGGAGGCCACCCAGGAAGAGGTGCGGGACCTCTACGCCACCAACGTCTTCGGCACCCTGAACGTCGCGCGCGCGGCGGCGCCGTACCTGCGGGAGGCTGCCGCAGACGGCAGTATCGCGAGCCTGGCTACGTTTGGGAGCCTGGGGAGCTACAACTCCGGCCCGGCCATCTCGCACTACTGCTCTACAAAGCAGGCGGTCAGTTCGCTCAGCGAGGGCCTCGCGGCGGAGCTGAAGCCGTTCGGGATCGATGTGTGCTGCGTCGAGCCGGGCTACACGAGGACGGAGTTTCTGAACAAGGTTGACGGGAAGGAGAGGCGGGTCGTCGCCAAGCGGGAGCTGGAGGTGTATAATGCGGGACCGGTGAGGCAGCTGAAGGACGCGATGAACGCGGTGGATGGAAAGCAGCCGGGGGATGTGGAGAAGGCCGCGAGGGTTATCGTCGATGTCCTGACTAAAGAAGGGGTCGCGAAGGGGAGAGAGATCCCGGTCAGGTTGCCGCTGGGGAGCGATACTGTGAAGCAGATCAGGGAGCAGATTGGGCAGTATGAAGCGAGGATTCGGGAGTGGAGGGACGTTGCCAAGCTGGTGGACTATGCCAGTGATTTTTGAGGAGGGATGCCAGATATCTGTTTGCTTCTTGTCTTGGTGTTGCGTACCTACATGTACCTACGCAGTAGCCTGCTAGCGAAAGACTGGGGACAAACTGATGCATTTCGCCACACGAACCCCTAACCCTGAAGGCCCAACAGCACCTCGAGGTTTTGATCGAGTCCTGATGGACACTTCCACTTTGCATGCATTTAATCCCCGTCTTATCCACAGTCTTAATGTCCTGTAGGGCAGGCCTGATTACACAGTAGTGGCCGGGGTAATGTCGACCAAGGCTTTATAAGGCTTTATATGGCGGGTATGACGTCGCTGGTCCAAAGGTACGATAACTTGGCAATTCGGCACCCGGTGCTTTTCCTCGTGAGAAGTCTCAACGAGGTCCGTTTGCGCTATCCTTCTTTGATGTTTACACAATTGGTCCCTTCGACTTGTTGTTCCTTTAGGTCTACCGTGCTGTCCACAGCAACTGCCGCGCAGACCCAGGTACGTGTGCCTTGCGCCACTGGGGCTGTGAGAAGACCTGGGAGAGTACTCCGGTGATCGCCGCAACTTCGTTGGTGCTGACTGGCTACATCGCTTGTCTGCCGCTGAGGGATTCTAGAGGCTTGGCAGACTTGAGCTTAGCGGTCGAGGACCCTTGTTTCGCGGTTGTTTGCGTGCGTGGCCCATGCTAAGCAGAAGGAAGACCCTGAGCTACGCGATAGCTGCAGCCATATTTGGCTACAATAGGCGCATTTATTTCAGCTCTCTATCCTGCACTTAAACCTCCCAACGTCGCTGCTTGGTGGCGATCCTTATCCCAGGTACTCCTTCTCTCCGTATATCCTCAGCGCGGCCAGTGGCTACTTCCCATTTCAGCACAGATGGATCCGGCCTCCACACAGGAGTCCATACCAGCACCGGCTCCGGTATCTGTGCCCGGTGCCCCTCCCCCGCCGCCCCAGTCGCAACCGGAAGCACAAACCATGCCGCCGACCCCTCCGCACAGTCCTGGAGAGGATCGGCCAGGACTACGGCCCCAGTCCTCTCACTCGAGTCACTCGCACCGATCCCGCAAGAGCTACCTCGACTCCCTTGTCGTCCCCTCGAACGAGGAGTTCGCACACATAGCCAGCGTGCAGGTCGACCGAGAAGCAGAGCTGAAACGGCGCTCGCGGGAGCTCCAGCGCAAATCCGCCCAAGATGTCTCTTCACCGGCGCCAAAAGACCCCGAGCCGACAAGCACTCGTGGACACGGCAGCTTGTCCACATTCTTCAGCCACAGGAGTCAAGCGGGAAAGACGCAGGAGCAGCGGGAAGAGGACTCGAGGCGCGCCCATGCGGCGGCGGTCATTCAGCGCACGTATCGGGGCTATCGGGTCCGGCGCGAGATGAAGGGCCTGGGTATAGATGCTTCCACGCGGTGGATCCACGCAATACGTGAGGCGCAGTTCAGGGAACTGAACCGGCCGCGGGCTCGGGGCATTGGTTTCTCGGATGAGGAGCACGACGATGCGCCGGTTGGGGCTCGTGCATCCGCTGACCACGCCAGAGGCGGAAGCGGCAGTCACACGTCTACTGCGAGGAAGAACTGGAAGAAGGCTGCAACTATCGCCCGCCGAGCGGGCAACGATGCGGATGAGCCTGGTGAATCCGGCTCCGAGTGTTCCTCTTCCGAGTCCTCGGTTGCGTCGGACCGGAGCCGGACGTCCCAAGAGAAGGAAGCCGCAAGGCGGCGGCGAGAAGAAGCCAAAGAAAAGAGAAAGAAGGACGCCAAGACGATGGGTTTGCAGTATTTTCTCGAGATGGTGGACCTCAAGCACCGCTACGGTTCCAACTTGCGAATCTACCACGAGGAGTGGAAAAAGGCAGACACCAACGAGAACTTCTTTTACTGGCTCGACTACGGCCAAGGTCGCTTCATCGACATCGAGGCCTGTCCGCGCGAGCGCCTTGACCGCGAGCGCGTGCGGTATCTGTCGAGGGAAGAGAGGCAGCACTACCTCGTCAAAGTGGACAAGGAGGGCCGCCTCTGCTGGGCCAAGAACGGCGCACGCATCGACACAACAGAGAAGTGGAAGGACAGCATCCATGGCATTGTGCCGGCGGACGATCCGACGCCTGCGTACAAGCCGGTGGACGAGAATGAATACGGCACGCGCCTGCTGGGCGACTCGAGCACCGGCGAGAGCTCATCGGACGAGGACGACGAGCACCGCCGTCCGTCGGAAGCTGAAATGGAGGCCGCGCAGGCGGCCAAGTATGCGACGCCGAGTGTCGACGAAGCCAAAGGCGTCAAGAAAGTGACACACATGTCCGCCTCGACCATCTTCAACAAGCTGCTCCGCAAGTCGGTCAAGAAGAACACCTGGATATTCGTGGCAGATACGAGTTTCCGGCTGTACGTGGGCATCAAAAACAGTGGCGCCTTCCAGCACAGCTCCTTCCTGCAGGGAAGCCGCATCTCCGCCGCCGGCCTGATCAAGATCAAGAACGGGCGTCTCACGTCCCTCTCACCACTGAGCGGACACTACCGCCCCCCGGCGTCCAACTTCCGCGCCTTCGTGAAGAGTCTGAAGGAGGAAGGCGTGGACATGAGCCACGTCTCCATATCGAAGAGCTACGCTGTTCTCGTCGGGCTAGAAGCGTATGTGAAGACGCGGAAGAAGGGGAGGGATATCTTGAAGAGGATGACACATCGGAAGGATAGGATCATTGCGCCGGAAGAGCTGAGGAGGAAGGAGGAGGAGGAGCAGGACAAGAGCCAGAGTGCTGCCAAGGAACGGAAGGTTCTCGAGGATGAGGAGGCCAGGAGGGAGGAGAACAGTGCGCATGTAAAGGTCATGCAGAAGTTGCATATCCAGCCGAGCGAACCCAAAGGCCAGAAGGGGCCAGACGGGGACCGGGAGACGGGGGTAACTGTACATGGGGAGGCTAAAGAGGGACCTACTGATGCATTATAACGATGGGATGGTTTGGCGATGGGATGGTTTGGGTTGGGTACGAGTCTATGGATGTTGCTCCTTGGCTGGATTTACTTGTTATGTTATAGCATCAGCAAGCGGACTGCCTCGAGTTCGATACCCATTGTCATGTCATTTCCCTGGAGCACAAGCATAATATGATATTCCGTCTTCCTGCACTACCAGCTGTGGTTGTATGATTCCAGTTGCGCTCTGTCCCTAAGAAACAATCGGACCTCTGGTCACTCTTCTTCTAGTCTATTCCCAAGAAGGACGCCACCTACTTGCAGTGCAGTCCCGAGGGTCGAAACCATGCGCCATGCTCCTATCTGTGGGCAGGCATACCTCCGACTCCAGGTACGAGTACTGTGTACAAAAGCTTCCGGTAGGTGGGCACGCAGTAGTAGTCACCAGCGTCAAGCGCCGGCAGGCGCCCGCAAGCTTTATGGCACAACGCAAAGGCTGGCGAATGTCATCCCCCCTTGTGGTGTAGTTGGATATCACGTTCGGCTGTAATGGCTCATTGTTACCGAAAGGTCACCGGCTCGATTCCGGTCGAGGGGAATTTGTCTTTTTGTCTTGCTATGATCATGCTGCCATTTTTTGTGTTGGACATGGTGTTGGGGATAGCCTCGGTTCTATAACCCATCAACCCGTCTGCACAATAGGTCGAGTAGATACACCAGTTTTTTTTTTTTTTTTTTTTTTTTTTTTTTTTTAGGAATGGAAACACTTCGCTAGCTTTTTAGACTATTGAAAATGCAGGAATAAAAACACAAAAGTTTGCCCGTTTTGAAGGACCTCCAGGTTCTCGGATACGGGGAGTCGAACCCCGGGCTGATGAGTGAGAGTCATCGATGTTACCGCTA
>JAMAJW010000096.1:0-126799 GCA_023628855.1 Coniochaeta sp. PK30-01
TATCTTCCAGTCAATCAATCGAACTTTACAATATCTGCCATGGTAAAATCGTGACGTGAATAGTGAGGAACCTGCGAGGTACAGTGGGGTCACAAAAGGTTCGGAGCACTCCGACGCGCGACGCGTCGCGTTTCAATTCCTCACATCTACTACTATTTTTCAACCTTTAATAACATGAACAGTCCACCTCTCAGTACTCCAAAAAAGCATCACTCGCCCCACAAGAGGGCCAGGATTGTAGACCTCTTTGTGGCAGGGCTCTCGCAGCGCTAGATCGCGCGTAAAGAGGGAGTCTCACCCGGCAAGCACTGTAGGTGGGATCCTCAAATGGGACCAGGTTCAGAGACTGCCAAGTCACTCCCAGTCTCCCACAGCCAGGGCGCCCACGGATCCTTACTCAAATGTCAACTCCAGCCGGTTCCCTAAAGACTGCCAGTATTTAAGACCATTTTTCTTATTTATCGCTCTTCGCCTGGTCTTTCGGGCAAGTCACTCTTTCAGAGTTGTGCAGAGAAGTCCCCTGCATCGCCTCCTATGGACCTCTACTCGTTCAAGACTCAAGAGTGTCTAACAGTCTTATTCAATTGGTGTGCACTGTCTGTCGTCTTCGTTCTTCCATTAGCATTCGCATATTAACTCTCTTCCTTTCTATCACGGCCATGCTCTGCTCGTTAGCTCTCTACATTATGGTATATCTTGCTGCCGGTAGCAAAATGGATAGCTCCCCAAGTCCCCAAGATGCCAGCCAAATAACTGGAATACCTAAGGACATGTAGGGTTCCCAGTCCTTGCCTTCTTTACGTCTGACAGACTCGATGTCCCGTCAAAGAGAGTACTGTAATGCAGCACTCCAGTAATCCCTGTCTGTCGAGCAAAGCCCAGAAAGCCGAGAGGTGAGATTTAGAGCTTGCCAGTTTCTCTATCAGCGATTTCTTCGGGTGTAGCCTCCATGCGATGCAAGTCGGTATCTTCGCGGTGCTCTGCCTTATGGAACCACATGTAGTTGAAGAAGGAAGCAAACAGATTGGCGATGCTGATAGCGACGCTGTAGAAAGAGTAAGCAGGCATTTACGGCATGGCATGGAGCACACAGTGGGAGTCAATGCATAGATAAGGACGTAGGGCAGCTTACAAAGGCCAGATGAGGTGAGGGTCCTGAAATGCGGGCGAAGCGATCTCGACGATTGCCTGCGAGATGGCGTAGGTAAAGAAGACGACAGCCATGATAGTTCCCTTCATCCTAGGCGGGGTCATGGTGTAGGCGATCTCATACGAACTGACCGAGACCATAATGCCGCCAAGGGGCTGCAGCCAGTAGGGAATGATCAGGAGCCAGGCAGACTGCAAAGTATTTCAGCACTCTCCGTTACGCGAGGATATCAACAGCATTAGGAGAAGCCACTCACCAGAGGAGAGACTCCAGTACCGATTTTGCAGTCTGAGGCGTAATAGCCACAAGGGCTAGTCTCGTAGACTTGCCACTGGATAATAGCGGCGGCACCGTTGAGGATGGCGCCTATGAAGTAGCCACACGATATCCGCTGGATAAGGGAGAAATTGATACCTCTCTTGCGAAGGCCTGGGTAAAGGACCCAGTTGTAGATGGGAATGGCAACAACAGTGGAGATGGGGTTGAAGTTGAACAACAGGTCGTTAGGTAGACCGTTGGTGGTCATAGAGCCCGCCATAGATGTCAGGATACTGTTCATGCCGCCGTCGGCCAGGTACCAGATAGGCATTAGGGAAAAGACGCGAAGGGCCTTCATGGTAGTCTTGACCTCACTGACGAAGTCGTCATCCCAGGAGATCCAGCCAGGTTTGTGGCGGGAGGCAATGGCATCGTACTTGCCGCTATCCATCATAACGGAAGGTTTGACGGCCTCCCAGTGCTCGTCCTTGGCGTGAACGCCCTTGGCCTCCTTGTAGACTAGGCGGACGACCTTGACGGCGTCTGCCACACACGAACCTCCCGGAGGATACATGACGATCCGAGGCTTGGCCCAAATCATGCAGGCTGGGGTGAGGAGATAAACGATTCCAGGGAGGAGGCTGCACTGGTCAGCTGTGCACATGAATAGAGGCGGTCAAGTGCTTACTATGCGAGCCAGAACCCATTAAGCTTCTCGGCGTAAGTGGTCGCAATGGAGAAGAAGTCGCCAAGGTTAGAGGCCCAATAGTATAGCAGGAGCATTCGCTCGACCGTGGCATTGGGGTCAACAATAACTTTCTCTCCCGTCCCAAGCGTCTTGACATAGGCCCTTTTGACCGTACACTGGTCCGCAATCAGAGGAGCGATGGTCGGCCTGATGAAGCCCGAAGCAAAGGCGAGGGTGATCAAGCCAATCACAAAGGGAGCGATGGCGTGACCCTGCTTGATCACGCTTGGAATTGCCGCAACGACCAGAAGGACGTGGGAGAAGAAGCCAATGAGGATACCGTACCAGCATGCCTTGTACCGACCAAGCTTGGTATCGGCGAGGTACCCGCCCAGCAGCGGCGTGCAGTAGGCGAGGAAGGTGAAGAGGACAGTAAGAGCCTGAGCTGTCTGCAGACCCAGGCCTAAGGCACCGGCGGACTGTTGTGTTCCCTTAGGAGGGGCGCCCTGAAATGAAACTGATTAGCTCCTAGGAACCAATCTGTTGCAGAGCATATGTCGCGAAAGGGCTATGTCATACCCATCCGTTGCCGCCCTCGGGCAGAGGTCGCTGGATGAAGTTGGTGAAGACACCAGTGACACCGTAATACGAGGCGTTGTTGGCGCCTTCGATGAAGCAAAGCATGTAACCCGACCAGGATACAGGACCAGCGACTTTACGGAGAGTCCGTTTCTCGTCCTCTGTTGGGGGGCGCTGTTCCGCGTCGTCATCAAGACTGGCCGACAACACCGTGCCGACTACTTGCGACCTGTCGCTGTCGACAGATCTCTTGCTCTCGACAATAGGCTTGTGATTGATCAAGTCCTTGCCCGACCCCAGAATGTGCCCAACATCGCGGCCAGATGCCTCGAGGTCGACGATCATGTTCACGTCAGTGGCAGTGGCTGTAAAAGTTAGCCAGGAACAACAACGAATCGAAGCAGCATCGTGTTAGCACTGACCCATGATGAAAGTTTCTTCCTCTGCGTCACGGCCTGAAGGAGTGTCCAAGCCTGACCCTGGGGACACTTCAAGTCGGGGTCACAAGGGGACTTATCCATCCTCTTCATCCACTCGCCAGCCATCCCGCGCAAGGAAGTACATATGCTAGGAGTTCGCCGAGGAGTTCGCCGAAGGACTTTGCCGAGCCGTCGCTTTGATATCGCAAAGATATGGCTGAACTAGACAAGAAGGAATAGGTGTCGGCGTTATCATTGATAAGCGATCGTCCGCATCTGTCGCGATACGACCATAGACCAGGTGTGCCTACGGCAAGTTGATTCACAGGCACCGTGAGGCAGGTGAAAGCGTGGCTGACCGTGTTAAACCCGGGGTTACAGCGGAGCTTCACCCGATAGCGGGGAACTCCGTCTCCACTCCCGGCCCGGGCTGTAGATCGGCTAGATGCCACGCTTGTAAGGAAGACTGTTAAAGCTTGAATGGATCAAGCTCCCAGGCTTCTAGGTCAAGGTAGGCAGGTAAAACCTATCTTTGGAGATGTCAAGAACGTGAAGTGGCCCACCGAATGTCTTGCTTATCAACAACTTCGTCCAGTTGTCGGTAGGATTAGGACCGGCTTGGGCTGCGACTTCGCGAGTTCCGAAAGCTTGTCGGCTGCCGGTATCCGGCAATCATCGCCGACGTGAGGGGAGGAAGACGCCATTGCAACTCTACGGATATCTGGCATTTTACCCCCGCAACCAGGTGCGTAATCCGTACATATCAACTCGTTTGAAACAAAGGACAAACGTCTGCCCGTCTCTTGTCACTTACCTACACTTCACTCGACCAACACCCCATCAAGAGGTCAAAGTTGTCCTCACAATTTCATCGGTATCCCATTCTAGTAGTGCATATCACGCCAACGTCAAGATGGCCCCTCTGACCTCGCACCACCTCCTCCCGCCATTCGGTGAAGGCGGCAAGACCGCTCCGCTCGTGTCGGTCTCATTCGCCAAGCTTGAGGCCGGCGACAAGGAGGCATCAGACGCCTTCTTCAAGGCATGCAAGGAGCTGGGGTTCTTCTACCTGGACATGTTGGGCTCGGAGCTAGGCGAGACAATCGTCGCCGAAGCCGAGAAACTCAACACTCTTCAGAAGGAGTTTTTCAAGCTGCCCAACGAAGTCAAGGACAAGTACGGGCGGCCTCATCTGCACCCGTTCTACGCGTACCGGTACAGCGAGCTCGATGAGAAAGACGAGAACGGCGTGCCTCTCCGTAGCGAGAACTACAATGTGAGTGAGTCTAGAACACTAGCACTTGCTCGAACAGCACGGTCAGGATTGTGTTCAATCCAGTTTCTGATAGCTCTACAGGTCCGCAAAGATGATATCCTGGGGAACTGCGAGCGCCTCGACTGCCATCCCATGATCTTGGAGAACAACGAACTGTACAAGAACTACGTCTTCCACTGCCGTGCGGCAGTCGACTGCATGCTCGAGCATCTCAACACCCAGCTGCAGCTGCCTCCCGGCACTCTTGCCAACTTGCACCGCATCTACGAGCGCTCCGGCGACCATGTGCGCTTCGTCCAGGCCCCGCCCAGCCAGTATGACGAGATCCGTGCCCAGCGCGCGGAGCACACCGACTTCGGCAGCATCACCATCCTCTTCAATTGGCTCGGCGGTCTGCAAATCCGCCTTCCCGACACCACAGAGTGGGTGTACGTTCGGCCGGTGCCGGGATCATGTGTGGTCAATCTAGGCGATGCCATGGTCCGTTTTACGGCCGGCCTACTCAGGTCCAACATCCACCGCGTTGTTCCTCCCCTAGGAGAGCAGGCAACCTGGACACGGAACTCGCTGGTCTTCTTCTCTCGTCCCGAGGACTCTGTTGTACTCGGACGTCTTAAAGGCGGCCTGATCGATGCACAGCCTGTGACAGACAGCGACCAGAGCGAGATGACGGCCCATGAATGGATCATGGCGAAGGGGACCGGGAAGCTACCGGGTGTTTACACAAAGAAGGGTTTCGAGTGGAAGGAAAACGATCCGAGACTCCAGGGCACTCCGGTCCAGGTTGCAGGGACCGCGTAAGCTGATCTTGATCCCGCAGCTTCGAATAGGCTCATGCCACTCTATCTCGGTGCGTTCCTGGGATGCAGCAAGACCCAGCATGAACAAATCGAGGCCTACGTTCTGCCAAGCGGCGTTTTCGTCGGCGACTACCTAAGAGAAAGTCAGCAAACTATTCATTTTCCAGCTTAACGGGTTACATACACAGTTGCATGTCAGGATCTTGGAATAACTCAGTGTCATAGTCTCTCTGAGTCTGAGATTTAGCATCTTGCGACAGTCTTTGTCGGCCCAATCGTGCAAAACCATGCGTCGGATCTAAGCACGAGCACCTTTGACAGGTTTAGCCGTGAAGAACTCATGGGCCTGCAACACCATTCGCTAATTCAGAGGTACAAGCTGCGCCTTAGGAATCTCAATAACAGAACTTAGGTCTTGAGGTACCAGTCTACCCGTGTCCTCGGGAACGTCAGTACGAAGCTCATCGAGGAGCTGACCCATGCTACCCCCAACGTCGATAAGGGCAGAGGCACCCCCTTCGGTCCGTAAGCCAGTTGCCACTGGTTCCTTCGCCGGGTACATATCAGTCTGAAGGGCCTGTCTGAAGGCTCGTTCAGATTGGATGACCTTTCGGGATTTTTGAACTGTTTAGTACCAAGATATTCAGGCAGGGACGTGAACGAGGGACAGCCCTTCTCGAAACAGAAAACAATGCCGTTCTTACCTCCTGGCTGAACCGACCCGTAGGTCAGCTTATTCGCAAGGTAGGAATCGACGCCTATCTGATCGATCATTCACATCGACACCAAGATCCGTGCGATACGCTTGGCAAGTTTAGGGGAGGCCCCTGTTGGTGCGATAAGCTCGTCAAGTGTTTTAGAGCTGTCTCCCCTAACGACCGTCTCGAAGATCTTGACGTCGACGGTGACACGGGCCGCTGCGAGACGTGTCGGCTTTAGGTATCCTGTCATTAGCACTTTGTGATAATACCGTCAGGGACTAATGATCACCATTCCTCTGGATATACTGGCTTATGCATGTCCTAAGCTGCCCGCCTGGTCCTTGCGGGTTTGACGGGTGCAGGGTCTAGGGGGACTGGTCGAGGCAGACCCATCAGCTTACTGCCTGTCGGAGCAAATCTCCTAGCATCTTATGTTTTAGCGTATACTCTCCAAGTTTCGAGCTGTACCGTTACCCGTATGACCTTGACTATCTGTACTTGAACATCATACCGTAAGGTAGATAGGGGAAACACCACTTAGCCTTTCTTATCATTTGAGCAGATTGAATACATCTCAAAGATGTGGTTGGTCTATGGCAGTATATCCTTCTACAAATAAATCTTCGCTGTTGCGACACCAGCGACCAACTTGGTGCTATCCCGCATCCGCTTACAGCTGACACGCACGCACTAAACATTGCCCAAGTGACAAATAGTACTTTGGTAATGTGGTGCATGTACCGATGCTCTGCTCGGTGAATCGAATGGGCCATCATATGGCACGGCACAGATAATCTCAGGGTGCTGAGCAAGCTGAGCAAATGGAGGCTGGGCAGATCCGGCTATTGCTCTCCATAAGCATGGGCAGAAATGACAGGGCGATATACCACGAGAATGGTATGGTGTTCGAGAAAATATCGTCTGTTGCACCCGACAATGAAAGGTCGCTGCGCCGGAACACGAGATAGGCCATTAGAGCAGCGATGTCACAGCAGATGGCAAGTAGATGCCTATCCGATGCTCTACTGGTTCCACGTACGTACGTACCCACCGACAGGCTGCTGCGATACGATAAGCTGCGTGCGCCTTTAAAGTCATATATGGGAGCGGCAAGACAGAAATTCCCGTGATAGATGCCTATTCTGGGGACACAATGTCACCCATGGCATCCAAAGACAATGATCCACTTAATATGGCTCGCAAAAAGGCCTGCAGCTCGGATGCAGGCTCGGTCTCAACATCTCTCCTGTTCGGTGGTGCTTATCACCGCTTCCCCGACGCGTGCGATGGCGTTTCCTAGGCAGAAGTCAATTCAACGACAAGGCCGGAGGAAGCAATCAAATACTTTGCTAATCTCGGATCCGATGGTATGTAACCAGGATGATAGAGTCAAGCTAGGCGATAGCAGTGGCTCTCTTCAAGGACTCGACCTCAAGTGCGCAATTCATTGTCAGTAGCGCTTGATGTTAGTGTTTGTGACCAAGTACTAGCTAAGTTGGAGTGTCGTCGCCTCCAGAGGATGACTGAGGTTGAACATCGTCGGAATGATACTTGCGGACTTGTTAGGCTTCCTTGCAGTATGCTCGTTCATAGGACTGTCTACTTTGGTCATTCACTGGTGTGACTCAGAAACCATGGCAGTGTCGCAAATGCGCTGGCGGACAAGACCGGACCAGTGGTGTAGACCAGCACCTCCTGAGGTACTCTTGGGGGTATGTCGCAACATGGGAATTTATTGGGTGGATGTAACTTTCCGGTTGCAGGCTTATTATGCAAGCTACCAATAACGCGCCTCGCATCCGCATAGCATTGGCAAATGCCCAGCCAGAGTTTATTGGTTGTTGGTTGAGCTTTGGGTATTTGGTGATAGCAGTGGGCATGTCAAGTGGTGGCCTGCCGCCTAGGTAGATACCTTTCAAATGCTGGAGAGACAACTTCCCTACAGGTACTCATTCCGAACTGATAATCACGTCAAGTTCGGCCGATGTTCGAATCCTGTAGCATAATACAGATCTCAGCTCGACTCGTAGAGCTAAGACGCTCAGATTTGTGCTTATCGTATCACCCTCGAGATTTGCGAGTTGGTGTATGCGCTTTGGCAGGTTGTGGAATGCGCTGCGAGACGAGACTGAACGGCTATAGCCGCCGAGAGAGGACACCGAGGTTCTAAGTTTGAGGATTGATGGCGCTGATATTGGTGATATGGCAACTCCAGTATCTGCGCCGAGTCGTTGCCAAGTGCCACCAGAGCCTAATATCGTCTGGCTGATATAGCATGGATCGTTAGAGTTAGTTATGAAACAAATGATGACGAAGGCCGTGTCACAGGATCGGCAGTGAGACAGATCCGAAGATCCTCTATAGTTGTAGTACTTCGAACGAAATGTAAGAACAGTTGGGAGCAATCCTGGCCCGATGTTGTGCTGAAATAGCACCGGAGCTTGTCCTAACGTACCCTACCTGAGTCCTTAGAGATAGGCAGCGTTTGCTCCTGTGCAGTCAGTCCATAACGTCAACGCAACCGAATGCATCAAGGAGGAATGCCATGTGATATAGCTTTCCCACTAGCGCTGGGTCATTAACCCACTGCCGATCATTAACACCACTCGTTCTGGCGTCACCAGTTTATGCTCAAAGTCTCGGTAGCGTCAAAGTGGGGGGGTGGACGCTATCTTTTCTGCTTAAACTTTCCTCGATTACATGGCTGCGTGACTGCATGTTATGGGCATTCTTGTCCCTATAGGGTATGCAGTTGGCGGAAAGAAAGCCATACTGCTTGGCAGATTCGGCATCTATTACCGCAAAAGGTTCTAGAGCTAAGCAAAGTACCGTGGCACGCCTCGGGATAGGCGTCGGAACCAGTCTCGGATTTGCGGCCGCAATTGGCTGTGACTGGCTGGCTCGCTGCAACCTACAGATATTGCAGGGTGGGGCGCTATCATGTGCTCACTAAGAGGAAAGCGGTTGCCAGTTATACGCGCTCACACCCTAAATGACATGTTTCTCTGCTCTGTGATACGACGTAACGCCCAACCCTCTTTTAGTTGTACGTGTCCATAGCATGTCTGCCCGCTTCCTTATCGCTAAGGTACTAACGCAATTCTACTAGCCAGGTGGCTAATACGTATCCTGCCAACAAGATGGTTGGTTGGTGCGTGTGCATCCCGGCATGTTTTTCCTTTCGTTGGATCGTCACTCCGTCACGCCCGTCTTACGAGGAATTGGCATAAGACCCGATAGCGACCCCTGCACCATTTTGCGTCTCGTCAAATCGAGTTGCAATTTTATATCGCTAGTCTCACGGGGGATCCACGCGCCACTAATAATATGGGCAGAGTCACGTAAAGGTTTTTAGCGGGATTAGTAGACAGGACTGACAGGCAGACAGACAGGTTAGACTTGCCGTACACATCCGTATTGCCCAGAAGTGATGTATCATCGGTAGCAGCCGCGTAACCCCGTATGGATGTCTAACTCCAGGAGGGTTATCTCGCTACCCCTGTTGCCCCTGCCCATCGTACCCAATAACACACCTACCTAGCATAGTACCTTGTCGGTTGGGTGCTGCGTTACAAATGGAATCTAGGTCATTCTGTGCGACCGACTAAGCATAAGCTTTTTCCATATCACCGTAGTATCCATCCACGTTAATCTCCTTTGGCTCCCTTTTCTTTTTCTTCCCATCTCTCTTTCCCACTCCTAAATTTCTGCATCTACAAGTCTAGATACTCACGTGCATAACCTTTTGCATCCGTCTATCCATACGTTCCTTACCTTACCAATTACCATCGATTAATGCTATCCAGCAGGCCTCCTTTCTCTACATCTTTAATTTAACCCTGGACCACTTTTTAATCTTTTCTCGGTCATCATCAATCGCAATTTTATTCACGGTGTATGAAGAGCGCTCCTTCCCTGTAAGGTAAGTGCATCGACTATTGCCTTGCTTTCCAATACGATCGATGCATCAGGCAGTGACGAGTGTGTTGTCCCTGCTGCGCGAGTGCGCGTGGTTTGTTCTCTGCCTATCACCACAACTGCACACAACAAAACTCTTCCTCTTAGTGCTGCAGATACGCGAGAACCCGATACCTCATTTTCTTTCTTCTACGCGTCCTTCCACTCTTTGTCCACACCGTTTCACCACACCGAATCGACCAAGGTCATCATCACAAGGTTATCCGACCACCTGATTGGTGTCTGTCTCTAAGCACATGCGCCTGAAGCAGTTCTTCACTCATTTGCGGCCTAAGGTCTAAGGTACAAGATCTTTTCCTACTTGCGTTCGCGTGTCTCTCCACCGAGACTGCCATCCAGTCACCTTTCCATTTCCAGCACTTGGCTACAGTTTCGCCCATCTCCTGTCAAAAAAAAAAAAAAAAAAAAACCCGGCGATCATCGCAGTTTCATCAGTCTAGCAAACCACATCTTGCAAGGACGCAAAGAAGTTCGACGTTGTATGCGGTTTTGGCGAGGTCGTGGCGTGCTTCCTCTGCCAACTTGCATGATCAAGACCCAAGCTTGGTGCGGGCCGACACACTCTGCTGTTCGCACTTTGACTACACTTCGCCTAGGTGTCTAGTAGGCGCGGCAATATCTCCACGACTTTGCCGGGATTAGTACTCCACCCATGCAGACTAGGCATTTATCAATGTGTCATACTTTTCCCTTCTTTCACTTTCATGCATGCAGATACATTCACTTTGTACTTACCTGTACCTGTCTTTCAACACTAAACACTTGGATTGGTAACTGACTATAGCGTAGCAAGAACTACCAGCAGGAACCACATGGGTTGAGTGCCGCGGCTCCGGGCATTGTAGTCTGTTTGATGCCGGTTTGCGGTCACATCAAATTTCCAGGAGCATAAAGCCGACAACGGTTGTCACAGAGCAAATCCAGTTGTGCCAACCGCAGCTCGTCACAATGGCGGGGACGCGAGATCACACTATGGAGGTCCAACGTCAGGTGGAAGCCTACTACTTCGATTGGAGGGCCGGCCGCGACCAGCTTCAGTCTCAATATGATGCTGCCGAGAAGAAGGAGGAATTTGAGTATCGGAAAGCCATCGAGTCGGTTGAGGCTGAATTCCAGCGGAATATGCAGGTGGTGGAAGCCGGCGGGCCTCAGTCTATTGAGATGTTGCAGCAAGTCATGATCGACAAAAGGAGCCTGAAGCTAAAAGTTGTCGAGAATGATTATCGAGAAACGCGCTCGAAAATGCAAGCACACTTCGACAAACAACTCCTCGAGCACACGGAGAAGTTCAGCCAGGGGATCCTTGAGAAATTGACCCCCGTCGCTAAATACAACACAGTAAGCCCAGTCCGTGGAGCCGCTGGCGATGTGTGTGAACTTCTCATATACTAACTGTGTGCAACCGCAGCCGAGCACCTTGTCAGCAGGTCGCATGCCCTCCTCTTCTGCCCAACCGACAACTCTTGCATTTTATCCGTCCCAGGTATTACCTAGCAACGGCGAGAGCAGGTTCTCCGTCCAGGACCGTAGCCGGCACCCCCTCTATGCTCGCTACGATACCCAGCCAAGGCCCTTTGGCGAGACAGACTATGCTCGCCATTCTTCTCAGCCAAGATTGCACGAAGAGTACTCGACTCCAGCCGGCCACGACAGACGCCCCGGGTGGACTAATAGTTCACATTCCAGTAACTCAGGCGATGCGAGTATTCGCCATCCGCTGCCTAGCCATCACAAAATCCTCCCGTCTACGCCGATAAGTGTCGAGCCGGAACGTGTTGTCGAACGACTAAACACGCCTGGCAGTGTGAGTGAACTACCCCGACTGCGGCTCATCGCTTGAGACGATGTCCCTTGCTAACTCGCTGTAGGCGAAGAGGAAATCCGACACGCAAGTTGATGGCCAGTCCGAGCAGGGAGATCTGAAGCGGACCCGTTCCATTGTATCGCATGGCCTCGGCGACAACAACCATATCTTCATGGCCGAGAAGACGCAAGACCAGAGTGAGAAGGCCCAAGGCCCGGTTGGGACCGAGACGGCCGATCCTCCCACGCCGAAGCCGTCTCAGAAGACGGCGACTAAGAAGAGGACAATCGACTTTAACGAGGTCTACCAGGATGGCGATGCCGAGTACAAGCACATCATAATCCGGTACCCACCGGGCGATGACGGCAAAGGCGAATGGTGGATACTGAAGTGCGACGAGCACGGAGTCCATTTCAATCTGAATCCTCTCCACGGGGCCGCGAAGCACCTGCACAGCAGTCAGCACAACAACATGTCCAAGGAACACGCACTGGCAATCCGGGAATTGGGGCATATGGTTTGGGACTGCACCAGGGAGCTAGCCCAAAAGAACAACGACGCAGTCCGGATTGCTTTCGAGAAGGGATACAAGCCCTTCAACCGAAATCAGCTTACCAAGACGGAGCGAAGGAGCATGGGTTTCTCTGATGAGACTATATCGGTACGCAAGACTGTTCCGTCTTCCGTTCCACAGCGCAAAAAAGTTGGACCGGATCACTTCAAGAACCCATCATCGAAGGAGTTTCGAGGCATCATTTATCCTGTCGATGCCGAGTTGTATCTCGGCTACTGGAACAGGAATAAGACCCGGTATGTTGTGATGCTCTTGCCCTGGGGATCCCTTACACCAACGGGCATTGGAGGCACATTGATGAGCACGGGCCTGCTCGAGAAACCTCCCAGGTGCTATACGATCGACAGGAACACACGCGAAATTACTGGCTGGGCCGAAGGCTACGAGGATGGAGGACGACTCGTGACCAAGAGAGAGTTTCCAGTCGTGTATTTTGATGGCGTTCAGTCGGTCGGTTGGCTGCGGGCCAATTATCTTTCCCTATTCAATTTCGAGGATCCGGATGCACGATCCATCCCATTTTACAAAGAAGCCCGCGATTATTACGCCAAGTCCCGACCTCAGAAATTCGAAAGCTACCAGCACATGAAGGAATACTACGCGGCCAATGACCTGCCCCCGAAGCTTTTCTCCGCCGTCCGACAACCGTCCCATTCATCGCAGACTCCGAACGTCCTCGATGCCCTTTCTGGTGCAGACCACGCCGCTAGGCGGTCTGAGGATAGAACCCCAGCTCCGGATAGGGATGGCACCAAGTCTCCAGCCTCAGAAGATCATGTCAGCGGAAACGGACACGGGGGACCAGTGGATGTGGATATGCCTGACATGTCCAGAGCCGATGACACAGAGTCTTACCACGACTCCGCGCTCTCCGACGATCCTGGAAGCAATGACGATGTGGAGATGGGCAATGCAGAGAGTCGGCGAAATTCCATCTCTGACAAGGTACTGGGGCGGGAAAGCGGGCCTTCCACGACGGCATCTGCCGACAAGCAAACCCCCCAACCTCCGGTGTGCAGCAGCGACGTTGCCGCTGGGCCGGCCGAGGTACACGCGAAGACCACCGCCATGGCGTCCCCAGGCACCAGACGGTCTGTGGAGAGCGCTGGCCATGATAGCGGCAAAGACTCGGTTCCTCCTGTACTGCAGACTACCGAGGACGCATCTATAACCCTGCAAGAGGCGGCTGATCGCGTAACGAACGCGAGGACAAATGGAACTTCTGCCGGGCACGATTCCGATTCAACCCCAAGCACAGGCTCTGATTCCAGAAAGGTCGTCAAGATTCACGCTCGTAGATCACGAAGCCTCCGAGCAAGTGAAAGCCCTTCCATAGGTGCTGCGACTCTCGCTACCGCTGACCGCGCTGCTCGGTCACCGTCATCTCCGCCGGCCGAAGATTCCATCGTTCACAAGGGGTTGGCACCGTCAAAGACCAACACAACAGTGGGTGGCCCCCGCCCTAAACCTCTTGATGTCGAAAAGTCGCCTGTAACACCTGTACCACAAGGCGAGGCAAGCGTCTCACACAGCGAGGAGTCGGCGGCACCAGACCGCACCCATTCTACAGCCGCGGATGAAGAGCAGGCGTTGCAGAGTGCCATAGCTGCTGAGGTCACGGTCGCCACGCCGGTGGCGACGTCCAAGATGTCTGACAGCTCCAGCCCCATATCATCTCCAGGGAGTTTGTCGCCGACACCGGTCCCAGCAGCCGCGTCTCATACGTCTTCTCGAACATCGACGCCGGCCGCCGTCCGCCCAGATGAGACGGCACAGGGAAGCCGATGGCGGGCTGTTCGAGGCGGATCCAACACACAAGGCGCAGCCACACCTCAGCCACGGGAGGCTAGCAGCGCTCCGTCCGCTGCCTCCCCAGCTGTCTCGGCTCGTAAGGAACCGCCTAAGGAAGCATCGGTGCCGTCGGCTGGGCCTCAGAAATCCGCCACCACTACAAGCCGAACCAGCACGCCCTTGCCGGGCAGGACGGGATCCGAAGAAGTATTCGAGATTGCCTACTACGAGGATGACTTGGGTGGCAAGTTCCACAAGCAGAAGGACGGCCCGTTCCTACGTGTGGTGGTCGATAAGCAGGCCAACACATGCGAGACGAGTCCCGGACAGTCGACGGAAGTCAAGGTCAATCCGCACGACATCGCGCGGGTCAACGTGAACCCGCTGGACGACAGTCCCGGCGCTCCTTGCATGGTGTCGCTCGAGATGAAAGACGAGGCCAAGGGTCCGAAAAAGCAGCAACTGGTGTTTGAGACGAGCAAGGCGATGGGACGCGAGGAGGCTGGTCGGATTCACGCTCGTCGGTTTTGCGCCTGGGTCAAGAGAGTTAACGCCGCCATCGACTATCGCAACCACACGTAAGTCACTTGCGCGGCCCGGTGGGGATGATGGGACGTACTAACGGCTTCTCGGCAGGTATAACTCGAGCAGGCCGGCAACGTCGTATGTTCGCAATTGAGCGGGTTTGTCAATTGGAGGGAGGTGATCTGTTATTGGGAAGTGTTGTTTACATCACCATTCTCGTGGGTCAGGCAACGTACGTAGCTTGGGTTGTTGTTACTAATTACTGGTACTCGAGTGTGCCGTAATTTACTGTTGAGCTACCTTGGGATCAGTTCAGCGTCGCGAGCGAGCGAGAGAGAGAGAGAGGGAGAGAGAGAGATGGTGTCCGACTTTGCAAACGAGTCTGCATGGGATCCGCAGATATCGAGAGGATGAGGTGGCAACACGGCAAAGATGTTGAGTGGTTTCCTTTCGCTGGACAGAAGATACCAATTTGTGTTCCTTTTCCTTGCCGTTTTATTTTCCCCTCCTCTGTATTCAGCTCTCGACAGCGCATCTGGTTACCACCGACACCGCTGAATAAAATGTCTATGTGTTGCTTCTTTCTCATGCTCCGTCTAGATTATTAGTATCACTACAGATAGGCTGAATTTAAGCCTGCCTACAGTACCTTACGTCAGACAAGTTACACTTTAGGTCTGCAGAAGTATTACGAGGAGGTGGTACATTACGAGGAGAGTGACCACATGGCGGCGTTCTGGCATGTGAAAGCAGCTCCCGTCCTCGGTAAACTCCGACCTGATATAGCGATAGCCAGCCAGGCACTAAGGAAGACTTATGCAACTACAGAGGAATAGTAATCCGTCAGCCATCCCACTGCAGCAGCACATAGCTTCCACTTCCCTGGAGTCTCTGTTACATTGACTGCTTCTTTTTACTCGAGGATCATTATCAATAGGGTATCGATAATACCTGCTACCTAATACTTGACTGAATCATATCTCTACTACCAGATACGTATATTGATTGTCTCTGCCTGGTTCTTGCTTTATTCCGGGCAGTCGCTGTCAGATGTCGGCCGCGCCTTCCTTCCTTGCCTCCCTGCACGGTCGCCCGATGACGTCGGATTTCAGTGGACGCGTTGAGAGCCGCAGCCGATGAGCTGGACGTCCCTCCCTCCATCACACTTTAATGGCTGCCTTTGTAAGTTTATGTCCCATTAATTGACTTTTTGCACTCTCAAATCTATGCCGTCATCTATGCGACTCCTCTCTCTTTCTTGTCCATACCACTCTTCTCTTCATCAATAGTTTGTTCTGCTGCGTACCTTGGCATAGTTACGTTGTCCAAAGGGCGCCGGCCATCGTGTGACTGAAGGAGCTTGGGCCGCTAGTGTCGCCACGATATCATCAGCAACTTTGAGAGCCCGAGGCAGAGCTTACCAGCTCAATCAACACACAGCTCTCATGACAGATCCAGCTTCAACTTGCCACTGAAGACCATGATACGGCCACTACGCATACCGTGACAGACTTAGCTGACGTCTTTCTCTCTCCTTGCTCGCCATCAGGAGACACCCTGGATACTAGAAACCTCGCCCATGTCCACCCCTCGATCCCAACGCAGCGACCCGCTGGACTCGGCCACCTCTCCCTCCAAAGGCGCATACACCTACGATGCCTCCACCTCCACGCCCTCGGGCGCTCCGAACCCTACCTACGCTACCTTCTCCCCGACCACACTGAGCGCCACCAACCCGACCGCGAGCACAGCCGCCAAGAGGAGGAGTACCATCTTGGTGCATCAGAAGTCGCCGCTACTCCTAGCCACGCCGCCGCAGATCACCCGAGCCCTGGCCTACAGCCATCCATTCCTCCTTCCGCTAAACAAGCTCGCTGGTCTGCTGAGCTGGACGACGGGTGACCCATGGGAGAGCTTCCTCATGGTCGTGGCCTTCTGGGCCACGGTGTTATACGGCGATGTGATCATACGGGTCGCCGGACCGCTGGTGCTTGTCTTGCTTCTGATCGGAGGCATGTACGGCCGGAGATACAGTCCGCTGAGCAGCAGTGGCTGGAGCGAGCCCGGCCTGGGCACCGCGGACGGCAGTGCCCTGGGCTCGGCAGACGCGGCCAAGGCGAAGCGAGCAGCGAAGCAGAAGAACCTCTCCGTAGACGCCACGCCAGACAGGCAGTCCAAAGCCGGCGCCAACGGCTTGGACAACACATCCGGCGCCGGCGGCGGTCACGTCCGCGCTCAGTCCCACGGCACTGTGTCGGCCGCCGAGGCGACCTCGACGCGGCACCAGAAGACGCTGGACGAGATCGTCAAGACGCTCAAGGAGTTCACCGGGCGGTGTAACATCCTGCTCGAGCCCCTCCTCGAGCTGACCGACTTCCTCAGCACCCAGCGCTCCGCGACATCGGCCACCACCAGGCCGGCCCTGACGACGCTGTTCGTCCGCATCCTGCTGTGCACGCCCTTCTGGTACGCGCTCACCCTGCCGCCGTGGCGCGTCATCACCACGCGGCGCGTGATTCTCGTCTTCGGCACCGTGGTGATGACGTGGCATTCGCGAGTCATGCGCGTCTCGCGGGTCATCCTTTGGCGGAGCGCTACTGTCCGGAGGACTCTGGCGCTGATTACGGGCTTACGGCTTGAAGCGCCTCCAAAGACGGCCGCGGGTGGAAATGGCAAGGCGACTAAGATCGCCGGTGCCGCCGACACTGCCGCTACGGCCGCTACTGGCGCGAACGGTGGAAGCGGCGACGCGCCCTCGGCGAAGAGCAACGGCGCCACCACAACCGGCACCAAGGCTCCCCAGCGCGAGTCGGAGCTCACCAAGGCCCTGCGCCGGGCGAAGAACGGCCGCGACGCGGGCGTGCGGTTCACGTTTATCATATACGAGAACCAGCGCAGGTGGGTCGGGCTGGGGTGGACCAACAGCCTGTTCGCGTACGAGCGCGCCGCGTGGACGGACGAGCACAACAACCCCGTCCCGCCCAAGGACGAGTTCGAGCTGCCCGAGGTCGAGGACGGGAGCAACATGCGCTGGATGTGGGTCGAGGGCAGCCGGTGGAGGGTCGACGGCGTCCCGGACGAGGCCGTCTCGTCGGGAGACGGCCAGGCGGAGTGGGACTACGACGGCCCCGGGGGGAGGATGGGATGGGTGTACTACGACAACAAGGTAAGTCTTTGATAATGCCGTTATGCAGCGATTCGTTACAGGTGTGTTAGGTACTGACATCCATCCTCAACAGTGGCAGAACGGCCGACGCGGCCAAGACGGCTGGGGACGCTGGACGAGACGGCGGAAGTGGTACCGCGACGCCGAGCTCGTCGAGGTAGAAGACGACTCCGCCAGCGGCGCTGCACCAGCATCCTCTCAAGCCACTCTCAACGTCACGGAACCAGACGAGGGAGCCCCGTTATCGTCGCAACAGCCGGCAGACGCCGGCGCCTCCACAGCCACGTCTTCCAGCGGCTCCAAGCCGGACCTGCCTCCCAGACCGGCCGCGCTGTCCCAGCGCACCTTCTCACCCACCCCGCCATCCCTGTCGAACGCCACCGTGTCGAACCCGGAGACAGAAGACGAATACAACAACAATAACGACTCGGCCTCTATGCTGAGCACGTCGTCTAAGTCCGCGCGGTTCGGCGGGTCCGTCAAGTCTGGCAAGTCTGGCGCGGGGACGCCCGCGCTGAGGAGACGGGGCACGGACACGTCCTCGCGGCGCGGCGGGCAGGGGAGGCGCGACAGCGGCGCCGTCATGGAGGAGGAAGAGGAGGCCGCAGCTCTCGGGACGAGCCTGGGCCTGAGCCTGGGCGCGGAGGGGGATAAAGGGTGGGGGGTGGGTGATGAGGTGCGGATGGGGTTGGAGTAGGATATGCCGTTAGGGAAGGGGTTTTTTTTTCGTGTGCGACGCTGTTCTTGCGGTTGCTGTTGCATAGGAGACACATGGCTCCCTGCGAGCGGCGAGCAAATGTATAACGGACTGGCGTCTATGTGATTGAGGGTACTGGAAAGAAAGGGCTACTTGCACTAGTGATACCACGGACTGTTAGGTCCATCTATATACGGATGGGATATGCCCACTCTGTATCTCTATGTGTACAGAAGCACAAGAACGCCAAATTGTCGGGTTTTTGTGCCTGCCCATGTCCAGTGACAGCTAGACGTGGATGTCGGACAAGCTCGTCATATCCCACCTCACAGCGTCTACAAAAGCCGAATGAGCTTGGTGACGGGTGTTTCGTCCAGACGACAACCATTGCAGGCTCCTTGGCCAGAGACTTGCAGCGTGCAGCCACAGAGCATCTTCCCGGTTGGTTGGGTTAAGGTATTAGGACACTCCGCTCACGACCTCCTGCCCCCGGAAGGGCCCAGCAGCATGGCGATGCCGACGGGGATAGGGAGCGGGAACGGCAGGGGGTTGGCCGGACAGGCCATCATAGTGATGGCGAAGGTCTGGTTGACCTGCTTGCCGGTCCCTCCTCCTCCTCCTCCTCCTCCTCCTGCTGCTGCTGCTCCGTCGTCGGACGGCCGGGGGTTCGCCGTGGCAGAGGGTGCGCGGTGTCCCTGTTTGTCTGACTGGTGCGGGCTCTGTGGTTGCTCTGCGTGTCTTGAGGCTGCGCGGCGTTGTGGTAAGGGCATCATGTTGGGGTGCGGTGGGCTGGGTTTGGTGGATTACTGTGAACGGTGACTGCCTGGTGTTGTACAGAGGTGGCCAGCTTGAGAAATGTATGGCAATGTTCCTTGTCCGACAATAAACTGTGGTGTGCTGGAGTCTCAACCTAAAGAGTCGGCATCCGACAAAGATGATATATAGGCGAAGCTGCTCGTTGCCGTGCCGTAGCACTCGACCCGTTTTGGATATGGCATCATATGGGCCGATCTTGGTTGAGACGGAACTCGAGGAGCGTTTCAACCCCTGGTCATGGTCCCAGTGACGTACGACGAGGCAAGAGCAGTCAAGAAACTGTGATCAATACGCGTAGATCGAGAATTTGACGAATGGCAGGCAGGACCTGGTTAGTGTCGTCCGTCTCTACCTTGGTCAGAGGTATCAAACAGAGATGCCGAGAGTAATACGTTGATCGGCACCGGGTCCGCGTACAGTATCACGATGGCCTGACACGCCACATGCCAACTCCGGTTGTATTCTTGAAGCACCTCGGGGTGCCATACCGATACGGGATGAACACACAGAAAAGCTATCATAAGCCTGAATGGGAATGCGGTGCGCAGCTAATACCAGCAGCGTCAACTGCATGGCCACCTTGTGGAGCAGAGCCGGGGACCGGGGAACCATCACACAAGGAGCATGTGGCCAGAGAGACGCTGAAATTATGTACTGGGGTCCAAATTAGCGGGCTCGATAGGCTTGAGGAGGCCATCGCCCTCAGTCAAGATCAATGTTCTGAGGGCACCTTGAGCCGCGCGAGCAGCATCGAAATGTCCATCTCAAGACGACGCAGCCAGGACAACGCATCAGCCCAAAGAAAGGCACAGGCATGCTAACTTGCCTAACAATGGAGCTTTCCAGTCTTGGCATGAGTCGATGATGGATGATGGAGGTTGACCATCGATCCAGGCCGCGTAGGTCGGAAGGGGTGTCCGGGACCGGAGTCAGCAATGTCAGACAAAGACAAGAGACAGACGGCCTGAGATCGTCCTTGCTGGTGATCAATGGAACAGATGGCCAGTAAAAACTGTCACTCGAGGTCCGTTTCCGTCAGCTTGGTTACTCGAGGTATCTGCCGGTACAGAACGTAAGACCAGCGATGGTCGTGTGGTGACAGCGTGCGTACCAGACAGAAGCTCCGCCCAGTGAAGATCGTCAGTCGTCGTCGTTGGTCCACATCCACGCACAAATATCGCAGCTCGAAACCCGCTTCCTAGCGCGCTGTACCGATGGCTTAGCGCACACTTCATTGGCTCGCCCGCTCAACGCCCCAGACGCTAGCGGTATTTGTGCCGACGACACGCCCACAAATTGGCCACAACCCGCACAAACCACGCAGGGCGTTGGACTCTAATCCACCATCCAGCGCAGTATATAATCACGCTCCTCCTCCTTTTTTGGTGGCCCTGATCAAGGTAACTACTAGTATCTCACCATCAACAAACCAGCACTACTCTGTTACAAGGCCTCCGACATCTACAACAAAACAATACCAACTGTCTTTCCACCCTCAACAACTTCACTTCATCAAAATGGCTGGCGACTGTGGCTGCTCAGGCTCCTCCTCAGGCTGCAACTGCGGCGACTCTTGTGAGTCTCGAGCTACATCGCATCTCCTGAGCCCCTGACTAACTTTCCTGTAGGCAGCTGCTCTTCCTGCAAATAGGCGAGGTCGCACAGATCGATCGGTTGGCAATGGTTGTCTGGGATATCTCGGCAACCATGGCAGGGGTTGACGCGACAGAAACTTGGCTGAAGGGTCTACATGCTCTTCATATCTCCAGAAGATCTTGTTAATCAGTCGAACCAGCTCTCGGGCAAATCTTTGTGCAAATTCTCAAGTTCTACATAGAATAACAGGAATCATTCACTTCTACACACAGCTCTCAGCCATTGCATGCCACTCGTCACCTTCGAGACAAGTTGACAACGTCCCCATCACGGGACAACATCTACAACATCATCACCCGCGGTAGCGGCGGCTCGCCACACACATCGACCAGGAACCTAAGTCCCTCGAACTCTACCACGTTCTGTCCGACATCTTCCTTCGCCATCCTTGTCCGACTCTTCGCCGGTGGCGGCCAGTAGGCACACGATGGACTGGCGAGCATCTCCGGCTCGGGGGCGGCCGGGAGACTCGCGGTAGTAGTAGTCACAGCCTCGCCCGCGGACCACCCGCCGGTGGCGTACCACGGCCCGGCCGTCTCGCGGCCCAGCAGCGCGCAGCGCCGGGCCTTCTTGCTCCTGTCTGCCGCCCTCCGGCTGTAGATGCCCATCATCTTGCTCGTCACCTTGGCGATCAGTCGGTTCCGGAAGGTCCGGTAGCTCCTGTGGCAGATCTTGCCACAGATGTTCTCGGCTGGCGGGGAGGACAGGTGCAGCGCGTGGTTGAAGGTCGCTTTCGGGATGTGGTAGGGGGCGGCCGGACATTGATCCATGCTCTTGCCGTTTGTAACCTTCCTCCTCTTCACAGTCACGCGGGGCTTGGAGTCTGCAAGCTCGCCGGCCTTTCGCTTGCCGCTTCTAGAGGGCTGGACTCTGGTAGGTGCTCTTTTGGGAGCCTTGGCAGTCGAGGTCGTAAACGTGACAATGAGTGAAGGCGTTGGGGCCCTAGCTGTTTCGATCATGCGTTTTCGTTCCAGGTAGTCCGCATGGCTTGACTCCCAGACATCGAGGAGGCTGCCATTGCGAGGGGAGCTCCCGCTCGTGTCCTGCGCACTCTTAGTTTCGGCTAGCTGCACGACCCGGTTTACCTCTGATCGGTACCAGGCCGGCGCCCGGTGGCAGCAGAAATCGAGTACGCCGTAGATGTCGCCAGACTTTAGTGGCGGCGTGTCCTCGTCTCGATCTTTCTCCGAGCCATTATCGCTTATTTGGTCGGGAGGATAGGTCGCGAAGGAAGACGGTCCATCGAAGCAGTCCCAGTGCTCCTCAAGGAGGTGTTCCTCTAATTCTTGTTCATTACGCGTAGATACAAATGGCGGGTTTATTTGTTCAGGAGCCTCTGTGACTAACTCCAGTGGTTGATCATTGGAAAACTTCATGATTATTTGGGCCGGTATGGGAAAGCGGCCTTTCCGTCGCCGATGGTTTCGAGTTGCTGAGGCAATATGCACCTCGTGTCTTGCGATATAGCGGATGCTGGCCAGCTATCGGTGCGATGTTGGACGACAGCGTCTTCGAGAAGAGAGATTACAAGGACGAGGACTAATATAGTGTCGGTTCTTTGATGGTAACAGCTTTGTTGGAAATGTTTGTCAAAGTAGGCTTAGCCGAAGTGAACAAAGACTGAGGTGGCTGTCGAGAAGCATTTTGTGTTCGTTGCCTCGGATCTCCACTGTAAAGAACTGTTCATTCGAAAACATATGTCGTGTGAGGCCGATGCCCATCCAGACGACACGGGGGTGCAGGAGTTGACGTAGGTATTTCAGATGTCGGAACGCAAAATACTAGGATGAGACGGTTTGGCCTAAGTGACGAGATATATAGACACGGATATAACAGAGCATCATCTAACCAATGGGAGCAAGCGTATAAGCATTGGTATTCTTGGTCATCTCGATATTCACTGTCTCGTTTTCCCCTTCAAGTTTCGATAATAGACAGCTCTCTCCCCTTGTATGCATCTCTCGCGAGTGCCCAGCCAAGATGCTGTAGAATCCAGTGTTTTGACTACTCCAGCAACCACTGGAATAAAGTAGAAACTATATTGGCTATGGTACCTCTGGCAGTAGAATAGTCCAGGATGGTCGAGGCCAACACCGGGTGCTCAAAGTGGTCGTGGAGAGAGACACCAAGTTCGCAAGCTGAGCCAATGACTATTACTCCGAGTCCTACTGGAGGCTGAGGTGCACAGCTTCCTGGTGCTGATATAACGCCGTTGGAAACGCCAATTAAATCACTTATACGTACTTTCTAACGTCGATTGATTGTTGTATTAATGTGTTGGCTCGGCGGTCGTTGAGTGTCCACGCCGAACGATTGGATACTTCGAGATACATGTAGGTATGGTCACAACGCACACGATCGCAAGTATCACACCGAGACATTTCACCCCGCGAAGCTTCAAGACTCCTTTTCAATATCGTATTCTGAAAAATGGAGTAGGTATCAACACCCATCCTTTTCCTTCAGGTCTCCAAGCTCTAACAGTTGGTGCAGAAACATTGGCTTGTGGTGCTGCCACATGCGATCAACCTGTTCTCTTCCAAAATCTGAACCCAAAAAGCAAAAGAAATCCGCTCATACAGACGAGCTCACGCCGTGAAGATGTCCTCCATGTCCACTGGAATCAGACCATATGACCGCGGCTGACGACAAGAGGTGCCTTAGGTAGTCGCATGCCTTGGTTGGGGATGGATCAGCTGGAGTAATTGACGCATAGTATCAATCCGGCTCAAGCAGCGGTCTTCAGTCCAGACACTCTTTTCTTTCTTTCAGTCAAGTCTCGTCAGTACAGTCAACCAAGCAGTATGGGGGTAAAGCATGAGCAAATAGGTGAGATTCCCTACCTTGAAGTTCTCCCACAAGCTCAACACATGCTGCAACTTGTCGAAATCTTTCGACATCGACTTTCTGCATGTCTTTAGTGCTTCAACATGATCCTCAAGCTGTGTGACCATTGGTTCCCACCAATCATGCCCATAAACCAGATTCACTTCGTTAGGCTCGCTTGCCGCCGCCATGAGCTCGGCCTCCGCCGCTTGAGTATCCCACTCCTTTGTGCTGGGCAGATTAGAACACTGCCAGTCGCAGAGGTCCTCCAGCTTCCCCAATCCGTGCCGCAGCTTGCGATTCGGCTCTCTGTCAAGGAAGTCTTGGACCGACTCTGTCAGGTCCGACTGTTTCCTTTCCAGGTCCCTTCGCAGAATATGACCACTGGAATTGATCATTGATCTTGTGATATTTGGCTCCACGCCAGTTGCCATCAACTTAGAGTATTTTTCCATCGCGGCATTGTATCTTGAGACCAATTGATTCGAGGGCGGCATTGTGGTAAAATGGGGGCGGGTTATCTTCCGACAGAGTGAGCGGTGTCCCTGGGTGTAGTACTGGTACGAAAGTCTCGAAGCTGTTGACTGCTGTCAAGTATTGGGAGTTCCCTGGAGGTTTAGAGCTTTCAAGGGAATTCTACAGCAGGAGAGCTTGTCTTTATATCTCAGAGAGCCAATGGGGCAGTGAAATGGTGACTGACCAAGGTAGACATGGGATTAGGACCTAGGCGCTGATTCAAGTTCTCTGCATAAGTCATTCCTAAAATTATCGAGTGTTTGTTAGAGCTCGAGAGGGTAAATCGTTGTCTAAACCTACATTTCCACACCCTGTTGCTACGTTCGTCAGGCCAAGTCCAATGACTACCTATCTCAGAGAGAGCCGCCCTTTTCCGACGTCAATGACTGCGTTCCATGTCGAGCATTGGCTGCTGAATCTTGAATGAGTTGGATAGATTTGGAGCCTTGGAAAACACATGTTTATCCGTGTGAGAGTTGCAAGGCCCATCAGGGTCAGCAGTCCCAGCAGCGCCAGTAGGTTGTAAAACTTGTTTCATGCGCCAGACAATGATCTCCGTGGTGGCAAGGCGGTGTCTCCTTTTGACGATCCATGCGGGACAGTGATGTTGCGTCAACCGTCATCCATTTCCAGAAGGATCTCAGCTTCGAGGATCTCCGAAGGCAACAGAAAGCCACTCTTCAAAAAATTGACCGGCATCTTAGTAGACGGCGCCCCTGTCGCGTCGGCGCTCAGTTGCTCCACCGTTACCGGGGCTTGGAGATTCTGGAAACAGACAGCGGTGACCTCCCGATCTCTCGGGGTCCCATGACAGAGTACGGCTCCCGACAGGCCCTGGACGTCGTCCCCGTCGTTCTCTGTACGCCAAAGGACTGCGACTTGGGTTTCGTTTGTGCCCCACATTCAGATATATTAGGATCCTTCGATGACAGCCTTCCTCGTGGGTGCGATTAGTCCGGTTCCGTGGGCAATTTTAAGATTTCTGGTGGAGAAGTTCTGCCCGGCGATGAGACACGGGCCGCCATTCATGATTTCGCCGAGCACACCAGGTCCGGCCGAACCTCTGATTCTTGGCGCACCTATCGGGCTTTCAAGAACCTGGCAGAGATTCACCAGTTACCAGAAACAGATCGTGCCGATATCCCCATGGGAAGGGCCGTTGTTTGGGGAGGGAGACATGGTCGTAGGTGATAGTGATGGTGCCAATCTGTTATAAACCAAATCAGTCATGTGCCCATGAATCCTCCAGGAGTGACTGACCTGTTCTCTGGTCCCTACAATCCATACTCCTTTCCCCACGGGTGTGTTGCCTGTATGATCACACGTCGAGGCAATGGCGGGAGTCCTTAATTTGGGTAACGGAATCATTTTCCGCGCAAAGTTTCGAGCTTGGAGTAACCAGTTCGTAATCCTAAGCCGGTGTGGATTTCGTGTCGTGTTCACCTTGACAAATGCATGTGTCAGGACCGTGAGACACTTCGTTCCATCCCTGAGCCTCAGCTTGAGGCCGATCGCCGCCGACTTGAGCTTCTCGTCGGGGAGACTCGAGACAGGCGTTCCGGAGTTGTAGGTTAGCATGTCAGCAGCTACATCGTATGACACAGGCAACATGCCAAATGTAGCGCCTCTTCTATCGGACCATGATCGATAGATCTCAGCCTGTGATTTGTACAAGAGTTCCTTGAGCTACCTTCTTTTGGAGAGATGATTCACGTCTGTGAATACACATGAAACGCAATTGGGTGGCATAAATATCAATGCCAGTGTTTGTTCAGATACTAAGTTCGAAAGGAGTTTGGCGATCTACCAGAGTGATATGGTACTGTCATCGCCGTGACAAGGACTCTGGCTACCCACAAACGTATTATTTACGCTGATGCCTCTTCTTGAAGACGTATATACCGCATCTTAATTGTTCAAGTCTCAGCATACAGATTAAGCTTGAGAAGTGCTGCATCTCAATTGCTGGCAATTCTGTATGCAGTCACAGGGGTGTCGAGAGAACCCACTGGTAGAGGAATCTGAGAGCCCGTATCACGCTGATCGCCAGGTTTTTCGAATACTTAAGATTTTTTTTGGTATTCTACATCCACTTCAGTGATCCCTGATCATTGTGGCATTCGTCTATCCGTCAATGTTCAATTTCGAGTCCCTCTATCAATGAAATGGCAAGGACTTTGGTGCACCAAGACTCGATAAGCCCAATATCATAGTCTCGCTCAAAATTGGCTGATGACTGTAAGAATTCAGTCAAGAAAACACAAACAGTCCTAGGAGAGGCAGGACAAGTATTACACAGCACGCACCAGAAGTAAGTCCAGCGCGGAGCTGATCCTGCAAACAAGGTTAAGCTCTCTCGTTAAGCCCTCCATAAGCCTTTCAGCTGATGCTTTGATGGGTTCTCCTCGATGACACAGTTCCTCCCACCACACAACGGCCTCTTCCACGTGCTTAAGATTGCGTTGCCGAGCTTGTCGCTGGTGTGACGTCCAGTCGGTCCAGTCAGAGATACCATGTGGTGGTGTGAACGTCTCAAACTGCAGGCCTGCGATCTTTTCGTCCAGCTCTTTGGTGTCAACAAGGGTTTTTGCGTACGTCTGCAGCAGTGCACAATGGGTGTACATTTGCTCTACCCTCTTTGTCAACCACGCTGTGGGATCTTCAGGTGCTTGGTCGTATAGACGCGTGAGTAATGAGGAAGTGTGCCCGTTTAGATCAAACAGCTCGACTTTAAGCATATGGACGTGCTCCTGGATATCATAGTTGACCGTTGATGCCAAGATCTGGACGGCTGTGACACTTCTCTTTGCTTGAGTCAAGCGGGCCTCGAAGTCTTCTTCCTGCTTTTGCGTGGACGGTAACGGTTGGCGCATTGTGCCAAGGCATCGATTTTGAGAGTTTGGTGGGTAATGCTGCAGAGGAAGTTGAGTCCGGAATGATGCTGGTCCTGCTTTCTATTTCTTAGCAATGGATTGTGCGCAAAGACATGGTAGTGTAGGCTATCCAAGTCAAAAGCAGTGGACAAGTATCGGTGAATTTTGGTGGTTGGCAGCCAAGATTCACCGGTCAATAAGCTTCATTTCTACGTCAGTCTCTCTATAATCACTACCTTAGGAAGAAGGATACCATAGTGGTCCCCAACTACCTAGTGAACAGCTTCGTAAATACCTCAGTTTTCAGGGTTCTGAGCCAGGAGCAAAGACTTGACCCGTATTTGTTGACATGCAATACCAAACCTGGAGGGCTTGCCCAGCCCATTCCTTGTGTCACTCTTTCGGAATCTTTTTTTCTCTGCCGGAGTTCAACACGTGTAACATGCTTGTTGATTCAAAAGCAATAGCACTCTAGGTCTTTGACCGTTCAATGGGTAATCCTCTTTCCCAGTTTGAAGCTCCCAGATGTCCTTTAGCAACCATCCAATCGTTGAATCACACCGCGGTTTGGACCTCATCATGTCCTCGCTATTCGGCCAGAACACCATACAGCAGAGGGAGAAAGATGTACTGGCCTAAAAGCAGCTCTTGCGATGCGGAGGCCGAGTTGAATCGCACGAACTCCCAGTACAACATCTATCGAAATGAAGACTAAATCACGACCATTCTCGAGACTCAGCTCCGCGACCATCTAGACATATAGGTCAAAACGCATCAAACTCCAGAAACTGGAGTAGATATGTCTCGCGGCACAGCCGCACAATCAAGAGAGCAATGCGTCCAAGGTCTGAGCCAAAACTACTGGGCGCTTAAGGAAGTCATTCTCCCTGCGCCGATCTCTCTGGCTATGTCCAAAATCTGAATGGGGTTAAGTTAAAGCGCTAGGGCTGGCCAGTCGTACCGGTGGACCTCAAGGATTGAACAATCATTTTTGCATGGCAGCGAGGTTCGATACCCGTGTGATATAATGAGGGCTCAGACGTGGATCGATAATATCTGAGAGATGAACGTTTCGGTCATTCAAATGCAGGTTATACGGTACCTCAAGCTTCTTTAAAGGGGGTTGATCGAGGAGAGTCTCAGACTGGCGTTTGACTGATGTTCGCTGGTGCTGACTGGTCAGGTGTCGGTGCCTCGATCCTTCACAGCAATCGCCCAATCACGATCCCGTATCTCTGACACATGTCAGCAACGGCTTGGAGGTATTATCTGGCTACCGATGTCAGACGTAAGCAAACAGCTTGAGAACTCTATATACTACTTCCCGTTTGCTTCGATTCCTGAGTGTCGTTGAACAAGCCAAGGGCCAGAAGTTGTGAAGAGTGCATTTTCGGCTGGGGAAGACGATGGCAGCCAAGGGTCAGAAAGTGACGACAGAGATACCGAGCGTAGCAGTTGTCGGGGCCGGTGAGTGGCATCATACATATCGCATGATTGACTGTGAGTGCTGATCATCGCAAAGGACCGACCGGCTTATCTATGCTCAAGACACTTCGCGAGGATGGATTTGCCGTCACGCTCTACGAGCGCCGGAGCCATGTCGGTGGCTTATGGGCATACACTGAGAACCCAAGCTACACCACCGCGCTTGCAGGTGAGTATAGCAACTGCAAGAGGGACTGGCGTCGTCTGATCGCATTGGGACCTGGCTGGCTAACATGAGAAGCGACACGTGCAAACATCAGCAAGTTCACTTGTGGCTTCGCGGACTATCCCATGCCTGACAGTAAGTCTGGCACCGCACGAAAACAATTCTAGCCGGCCAGTTGATGTCCAAGGTTGACACTCTTTAGAGTACCCAATATGGCTGTCCCCAGCAGAGTTCCAAGAGTACATGGAGTCCTACGCCAGCCACTTTGACCTCTTCAAGGACATAGTCCTCAATGCAGTCGTCCGTACCGTCCGTAGAAACTCTACCGACACCAAGTGGCTCCTGGACATCGAGATAGAGGGCAATGATAAGGAAAAGACGAAGGGTGAGACACTGTCGTATGACAAAGTAGTCTTCTGCCATGGTTACCAGACGATAGCCAACAGACCCCGATGGGACGGCGAGGAAACATTTGCCGGCACCATCATGCACAGCCAGGCCTACCGTACACCGGAGCCTTTCAAGGACAAGACAGTCGTAGTGGTCGGGCTGGGCAGCACAACAGGCGACGTCGTTCCGGACCTCGCCCAAGTGGCTCAAAAGATCTACATCTCCCATCGACGCGGTGCGATCCCTGCCAGACGCGTGCGGAATGGGACCCCGGCTGATCTGGGAATAACTTGGCGCCGTCGACAAATCACTCAGTTTCTAAGTAGACATTTCCCAGGGCTCTCGAGGCGTATGGCTGATTTGGCAATCAAGTACCTGGTGCGGAGCATGTTTGGGTCGCTCGATCCGGCATGGAAGTTGGAGCCATTCCCGAACATTACGCTGTCGTTGCCGGGCGTGTGGGAGCATGTTATTCCGCTGCTGAGGGACGGGACGGTCACGTCGATGTCTGGAGTGAAGCGTTTCCTGGGTCCAAAGTCGGTGGAGTTTGATGACGGGACGGTCCTGGGTGACGTCGACGCCTTGATTCTTTGCACTGGTTATTCAGCAGACTGGTCCATTGCGCCATTTGTCGAGACAAGCAGCCCCAAGATGCCGGGGTATGCCGGACCGCCTATGTACAGGGTGTACATGAATATGTTTCCGCCTCGATATGCCGACAGCTGCGCGCTGCTGAACTACAGCGCGTACGGCAAGAATAATGGGTTCAGCTTCGCCGATGTAACGTCCTCCGCCGTGAGTAGCGTCTTCCGAGGCGTCGAGGCGCTTCCGCCACGAGAAAAGATGGAGAAGCACATTGACAGTCACCAGGAATGGGTGGCAGAACGGTGGAAACTGGATCCGCAGTGTGACACCAGCATGGTCAAGCAGTGGGAGTTCCAAGGCTTTCTGCACCGCGCAGCTGGCACCGGTATGGAGAATCTCGGCTGGGGATGGAAGGGGTGGAAGTTCTGGCTCCAGGACCGGAAGATGTATAATCTGATGAATCATGGAGTTGAGACGGCCCATGGTTTCCGATACTTCGAAACGGACAGGAGGAAAGCTTGGGATGGCGCAAGGGAGGCCATTATCCACGTCAACGAGCTGGTGAAGAGGTTCCCGGACAAGAACCTGGAATAATCTGTTGCTGGAGGAGTTCTCGCATCTTTCATGTTCTGATTGGCAAGCGATAAATCGAATATGACTTTGATATCCTCTTTTGGACTCTTCCTCGTGGGCAACTCTGGAATCACTGAGGATACATCCTAATAAAGGAGCCACCGATGACGCTGACAGAGATCAAATATTGCCCAAAATCAAGACAACCTTACCTAGGTACCTTATCTTAGTACCTTACCTTACAAAGCAGATGATCCAGACGTTCTAGCTGCATATTGTTCCCCCCTTCACAGCTCCTTCCTCCACTGTCAAGGATGAAGAAGGAGCATGGGGTACCCAAACTGAAAAATGGCGCTAAGCCCTAGCCGGTTAAGAGCTATGGTGGGTCGATATCCTGTGCCTGAGATTTAGTCCCCCCTTTTGAAGTCCCATCCCTGCTGCATTTCTGCTGTACCTTCCGTACCGTACCTGCATTGTAATCTTTTTTTAATGCCGACCCTCAGCAGCTTCCTAAATTGTCTTGGGACCAGAACAGACAACGTTGAGAAAGAAGGCTTTCGAACTGCTCGAACAACTGCATCTGCTCTTCTCTTGATCGACAACAGAGACTCGACCATGCCATCTCGGTTCATGTGAGCGAGTACTGGTGATTCTACCCCGCCCCTGCCTTTCACAAGCTCTACATGATTGTTTGCCGATCGCGTCCCCAGAGCGCGTCTGCTTGTGCGAGTCAGTGGTGTGTAGCACACGACGCCAACTCCTGACAAGAACCCGGGCGCCCGTATCAGCATCATCCGCGAAGCCTCTCCGGTTCCATGTATCAGCAACATAACAATGGATGACCAGCATCAAACCAACAACAGGCCATCCGGCCTGCCTCGACTATCCAGGCTGCCCGTGCACTCCAAGCTACCCGTGCCCAAGTCCAGCTCGATCCGTGCCACTCCCTCTCGAGAATCTCTCACGACGACCACACTGCGGAATCCGAAGCTTCGAACGACCCCTTCCAGTGATCACTTGGCATCGTCCTCCGCTGCACAGCCGTCGCCTTCAACCATCCGCTCTGCCCCACGCCAGTCGCCTTCCAATCGTCTCTCACTGAGTCGGTCAGTTGGCAACCTCAAATCGTCTTCAAGTGGTATGAAGAGCACACAAGATGGAGGTCCACAGAGACAAGGAGGGATGGGACCGCCGCCTTCGCCTGGTCTCGTGGGTGGAGGTACTTTCAGCCGCTCAATAAATACCAGAAAACCTCTTAGGCAGAGCAGTCAAAATTTGAGCTTCTCGGGTGACCGAAAGAGCTTGCAAGCTAAACCTTCGCTTCAGAACCTCATAGACACACCTGTGAAGGCCCCGGAGAAGGCTACGGAAGCAGACTGGGATGCCTCCACCGACACTCGTCCTGCTCCCAGACCTAGGTTGTCGCTTGCGGAGAGGACTTTAGAGACACTGGCCCAATTACCGTCGTCTCCTGCTCTGAAGAGGCAGGGATCAGCATTTTTCGACCCCGATTCTGCGCAGAAAAGGCCTGTTTCTCGCTCTGGATCGAGCCGTCCTGGCTCGAGTCATCGGCCTGGGTCAAGCCACAGCCAAGGTTCATTCCGGGCCTCCTCACGACCGAGCAGCAGACCCGGGTCAAGCTCTGGCCCAGATGACAATACACCCAACTTCCGTGCTTCGACAAACACGTATCGGAACCCTCTTTCCACCATTCAGGGAACACCCCCGAGAGGACGGGGTAACATCAGGTCTCTCAAGGCCCCGCTGACGAAGACACCGCAAAGCGCATCCACACGGGCTTTAGCTACCAAGTCAGGCGCTCCGCTCCTCCAGAGGTCCAAGACTCCTAGCCCTGAGCGGCAGGCACAGGATATACCCCCTCTTAGATACGGCTCGAAGACACTAGCTGCTCGACCTATTAAGTCGAGACCTACAGTCACTGGGTTGTTCAAAAAGCCGTCGATGTCTGCACTCGACGGGAATAGACCAGGAGAGACGCCGAGAAAGGCGTCGTCTGCATCACACAGGTCTTCAGCAACATCGGATACAAATCCATCAAGTGTTTCTACCACGTCCGCCAGTACTGCACCGACTGCGGATTCGTCTGTGTCACCGACTGTGGCGTCAAGCAGAAAGTCCTCTTCTGCGCTAAGGGAGCAGATTGCGAAGGCGAAAGCTGCGAAACGAGCAGCAGCCACATCTCGTCAGAGCTCATCACCACAAGATCTTGCTGAACACACGCCTTTAATACCGACCGACACTACCTTTGACTTTGGCTTGTCCAGCGACCCATTCAACCAACAGAGGGATGACGGCTCAAAGAAGAAGATCCTGCAAAGTAGACTCGCAACTGCGAGAACCAGCGGCAGGCTTAACATCGCAGCAATGGGATTAAGAGAGATCCCTGCAGAAGTCATGAATATGTACAATCTTGAGTCTATTGGTGGGAGTGATGGGGCCTGGGCAGAGAGTGTCGACCTGACGAGATTCGTCGCCGCCGATAACGAGTTGGAGATGATTGATGACTCGATATTCCCAGACTGCGATCCCCAAGACACGGCCGACGACGAAGACAGTCAGGGGAACATATTTGGGGGTCTGGAAACGCTAGACCTGCATGGCAATATGCTCATTGCGCTGCCGATGGGGTTGAGACGGCTACCGCAGCTGACGTCTCTTAATCTTGTAAGTGTTATGCTCTTTGCATGGAAAGCCTCCTACTAACTCTAAAATACAGTCCCAGAACAGACTCTCTAACAACTGCTTGGAGGTGCTCTCCCAGATAACATCTCTCAAAGACCTCAAGTTGGGTGGGAACCTTCTTTACGGTCCATTGGACCCGAGTTTCTCGAGCCTCATGAACTTGGAGATCGTGGACCTCCATGGCAATAACATATCTTCGCTTCCCTCAAATCTTGGGAACTTGTCCCGCCTTCGCATCTTGAACATCAGCGAAAACACTTTCGAAACACTCCCATTCGAGATCTTTGCCACCTTACCATTGACTGAACTTATCGCGCGGAAGAACCAGTTGAGAGGAACTCTGGTTGGGGACACGGTTGAGTCTTTCGCAACGCTGCAGAGCCTGGACGTCTCCGCGAATCAACTTACGCAACTAACTTCAGGAGGTAATAATATTGCGTTTCCGTCTCTTCACACGCTTTGCGTGTCCATGAATCGGCTTCAGGCACTCCCTGATGTCGGTTCCTGGACAAGTCTTATCACCTTGTCGGCAGACGAGAACAGCATCAACGCCATTCCGGATGGGTTTACTCAGCTGCAGAATCTCAAATCAGTTGACTTCTCGAGCAATGACATTCGTGTGATCCCACCCGAGGTTGGGCGAATGGAGAACCTTGCTATGCTGCAGCTGAGTGCCAATCCCTTGAGAGACAAGAAGTTTAGCTCAATCAGCACAGACGAAATGAAGCACATACTGGCCGCCAGGCTAGAGCCTGAGCCTGTGCCTGCTGAGCAGCTCCCAGAGGAATTTCCCAGTCCCGGGACAGACGAGACAGTTATTCCATGGCACGGCGCAACTGGAGCTGAACAAGGCGATGATCATTCCGATAGCCGTTCTGAATTTGATGATTTTGCTACTCCTCCAACCTCGGCGCCCCATTCTCCGGTCCGGTCTCGCTCTCATACGTTGAGCAGCCAGACGTGGCCGGTCAAGGGCGGGGGTGTTCTCGACAGGTCCAACACGCAAATTTCCGCGCTTCATCCTGTCATCTGCTGCAAGGTCGCAGCCAGCACTTCTGTTCGTGAGGTCCAGCTCCATCACAACCTCTTCACCGCACTACCCGATTCTCTATCGTTCTTTGCGGAGACGCTGACATGCCTATCTCTGGCACATAATCAGCTTACTGGGGAGACATATCTGGGCGGCTCCGACGGCGATGACAACCTTGAACTGCCCGTCTTGAAGGAGCTGAACCTCTCGTCGAACCATATCACAGGCCTTATGCCACTGGTGAGACATCTCCAGGCGCCACTACTCGAGAAACTCGATGTCAGCCTCAACCGTATCTCGGCGCTGCCTCAGGGGACACAGCTCCGCCATGCCTTCCCCAACCTTGCCGTATTGTTCGCGTCGAACAATCATCTGATCGACCTTGACCCTGAGTCTATCAAAGGCATGCGTATCGTCAACGCGGCAAACAATGACATTGCGCATCTCAACCCGCGCATTGGCCTCCTTGGTGGTGGCAACGGCGGACTGGAGAAGCTCGACGTCAGCGGCAACCGGTTCCGCGTCCCTAGGTGGAACGTGTTGGAGCTCGGGACGGAGGCGATTCTCCGCTGGCTCAGAGCCAGGGTTCCCGTTGCTGAGATCGGCGCATGGAGGGAGGCTAATGGGCAAGGCGACGACGATATGGATGACGGTGGTGTGGATTAGAGTATTGGTTCTTGGTTTAACGTGGCGTGACGGTCTTCTTCTCACTGTCGTGGCACTCTTCCTCCCGTTCCTTGTTCGGCTCTTTTAGCTGCTTGCATAGCCATGCGTGGCCACTATAGTCCGTATTGGGCTTTTGTTTAATTCTGTTCTGTACAAGATACCTATTTGCTTGTGTCGTGTGGTGGTCCTCTTTTGGGAAAAGTGATGCCTGAATGGCAGGGGATATTGGCCTCGACGATGTTAATGTTGGGATTTGGTTCAACCTCCTGTTTGAAGGTTACTATACAGAATATATGCATCCCTGATGTTCAGCCGAAGAACAAGAAGCTACCTGGATTACAGCCGGTGTGATGCTTTTTCGATCGCTTGATGTGATGACATGCCGGACTCCGCGAGTCCCCACTTCAGGGGTCCCTTCCCCGAGGTACGCTAGTGGCGGACATGTTCAATGTTTGAATCAAGATCTCGTATTGACAGTCTTCTTTTGTTTGCGATTCAAAACGTGTGCTGTCGTTACATATCCCAAGCTCTACAGGAATTGTGTCTTGAGACGTCCACTCGTTCATTCAATATAATACCAATACCGCAATCATGCAGGCCTACAGATCAACTCCAAGGGTCCTCTTGCTGGCCCTTCTATCCGCAATCCCAGCACTAGCCAGGACGGACCTCGAGGGTTGCGTGTCTACAGAAGTCATCATCCAACAATATTACGCCAGCTACATCTGGTATGTCCCGGACACAGGCGAGATCTGCTCCTTCCTGGACTGCGGCGGCGGAAGAGCGCCGCCCAAGACGACGAAACCGGGTTGCGGAGGATACACGGGGACTGAGACAGTGACACCGTCGTATTTGCCTGGGTTCGGAGCAGCAGATGGTCCCACAACAACGGCGGCGCCGACTATCGTGACTTCACAGTCGCCCGCTGAGACTACGGTCGAGGAGAGCGCGTCGGACACGGATATTGTCAGTCCTACGGAGAGGGACACGTCGACCATTACCCAGGCTCCCAGCACGACAGATTCTGGAGGCACGGCTATAGCGACGATCACATCAACTCCATCTCCGGCTTCGACCTCGAGCAGTGGATCGGCTCCGGGTGCTGAGTCTTCTTCGTCGTCTTCGCCATCATCGTCATCGTCATCGCCATCATCGTCATCGTCATCGCCATCATCGTCATCGTCATCGCCATCATCGTCATCGTCATCGCCATCGTCGTCGTCGTCGAGAGTGCCAACTACGGGTGCGAGCAGTCAGACTGGAGTATCGAAAAAGATTATGGGAGTGGCCGCGGCGCTAGTCGGCGGGTTGGCATTTCTGTAGTTGTCTAATAGCAGGCCGTGTTGAGCAATATCATCTCGGACATTGTATCCTAGGTCTTGACGAGGACAGCACCAGGAGAAAGTCGTGAGGATAAAAAGGCGGTAGCCGCTGGCAGTAACCTTATTTCGCGCTAGTTCCAAATGCGACTAGGGCGGGCTACGCTCGATGCCAACCCAGCCACTCAATTGGCCGGAAACATCCAGCCACACTGATTCACACGGCAACCGGTTGAAACAAGCTGGAAGTTCGCGTTCTCACCATCTCAACAACGTTCCATTCCGGCAGTCAATTGAAACGGAGCCTTCGAGTGTCAAATTGGAGGTCTTCGAGTCATATTTTCACCTCCATATTTCTCTGCCGTCTCCACTGAGCTTTTCGCCTTGATTCAGCGCCTTGTGGAGGCCTGGCATTGCTTGGGGATTCCGCGACGGTTGCGGTCAGGCAGCCTTGCTTCTGCGCTGCGCATAAAGACCTGGTTGTGCCGGCTTGAAGTCAACATCCCAACCCTCAGTTCGCGCAAAACCTTGCTCATAAATAGCTCCAACCCAAAGTAAAGCTGTTCAACCGACACTCCACCATCGGCACGCATACCTCTTCGTCCATCATGTCGCTCGCTACAGAGCAGTCAGCGCAGCTGGTCCCGGCGGACGTCGACGACGACCAGGCCAGTCTCGTCGAAGAACCATCCACCCCGCAAGACATCGATGCAATTCTGCCCTCGTCACAGGCCACCATCCCCTCGACCGAAGGTCCGTCGTCCCCTATCGAGCCGTCAGCATCCTTCAAGACCGAGATCAACGACGACCGCATCGCCTCCGGATCAATAATACCATCCTCCTTGACACCTCCACCTTCATCACAACTGCCGACGACTACCCTCTCCGCAGGTCACCAAATGGGCTACATTGGTTCGCAGCCGTCAGGCATATTCTCCCCGCCTGCCACCGGACTGCGCACTGGGCGGCTCGATGGCCTCGCTTCGACGGAATTTACCCCGCCAACCCCAAAACAGGTCGTTGAGGCCGGGCCTGATGAATTGAGAAGCTACCTCCAGGCTTGCATTGCAGAGCACGCCAAGCTAAAGATGGAGGCTGCGCACCACAAGCTACAATACAAACTGCTTAGTTTGCAAGCTGACGAGGACGCCAAGCGGGCGGCCGTCGAGCACGAGATGACGCGGAGAGAGGTCGACGCCCTCCGTGTAGCTGAGGACTCGCGCCAGGCGCGCCACGAACTCAGTGCCGCCTCTGAGTCCGCCCATGCCAAGTACTTGCAGTTGAGGGTCTGGTACGAGCAGGCTGTCGAGGAAATCGAGTCGCTGAACAAGCGGCTGAAGCTGGCGAAGAAAGTCATTAAGCAGAAGACGGACGAGATCTCCAGCCTCACCGACGAACGGGATATGCTCCTCAATCGGATACGCGAGAATCGCGAGCACTTCCATGCTCTGTGCAGTCCTGGCGGGATGTTCCACGCCGCTGCGACGCCAAAGGCGCAGACTGTATCCACGCCGCAGTACCGAGCCACACCACGGCAGACACCGAAGTCCGCGAACAGGGAACGGGTTGGCGGTCCCGAACCTTTCGACGTCCTCCTAAAAGCCGCGACCCAAGAGAATAACAGCGCTCCGTCAACCCCAACAACGAACTACCGCCCCGCTCCTCGCCTCCCGACCAAGCACACTCGCAACGTCCAATCCATGTCGTCTCTCCCGACCACGCCTACCTCGCGGCATCGAGGCAGTGACCAATCCGGTCTCCTGCCCTCCGTCGACCTAGTGCCGCAAACGGAACCACCCCGCTACGGCCGCTTCATCCCCGAAACACCAATTGCATCCAGTCAACGCCGCAAGAGCCGCGAGAGCACAATATCGGTCGAGGACGCAGACGAAATCGCGCTGACCCGGCAGCAGCACAACGAAGAACTCGCCCGCCAGGCGCTCAACTCGTTCGTCTCCCGCTCCGGCGGCGGCAGCAGCAGCAGCACCCGCCGGCGCGAGGCCGAGGAGGAGGTCTACGAGAGCCAGGCCAGCCAGGCGGCGAGTGCGATGCTGCGGCGCGACCCGCGCGAGAGCTTCGAGGTCGCCAGCTCGATGGGCTCGCGGGATGGGACGCCGGCGAGGGGAGGGTCGCAGGCGAGTCAGGGCTATGGTCCCGCGGCGGCCGAGAAGAGCGCCAAGTTGCAGGCGAAGCTGTTCGCTGGGCTGAACAAGAGTGGGGTTGCGCCGGGCGCCGGGAGCGAGAAGAGGAAGTTTAGCGGTGGCGCGCCTGGAGAGGATGAGGCTTCACGGAGGGAGAGGGAGCTGTTGGCCAGTCCGACTAAGAAGTTGAGGATGGCTGGCGGGCTTAGGGATCCTGGACGGGTTGGCCTTGGTATTCGGTATGGTCAGGACTCGTGAACTGGATCATGAGGATCAGGAGGGAGACTGATGACTTATGAGCTGCGCAAGGACGCGGGGATAAAGAGGAGCGCTCACAGGGAGCTTGTGCCATGCTTGATGAGGCTGTCTAATGGTTCTGCCGGCGTTGGAATGGAACTGATATTGCTATGACGTCGAGACGAAAATGATGGATGTACTAATAATGACTCTGCCGGCGAGGAGGACGTCATGAGGAGGCAAGGGAGGCTGGCCTACAATTTGACTCAACCGCACAGCACTCATGGTGCCTGTACCAAATATAGCTCACTTCTCGCCTATAGCTGTCTGTACACCACAAAAGTCAAATCTCCCTGGTGCGTACTCTGAAAGCTGCAGCATAATAGCGCGAGTGATAGATGCAAATGTTTAGTGTCATAGTAGCTTATGTACAAGTCTAATGCTGACAACGAAGAACCCGTCCTATTTATTAAAGGTGCACATTTACTCCCTGACGAACAGTCCAGCCATGCCCATTCCAGTACCGACACACATGCTCACTACACCAACCTCGCCGCCCCTCCTCTTCAGCCCGTGCATGAGCGTAGCAGTCATTCGCGCCCCAGTAGCACCGAGCGGGTGGCCGAGCGCAATGGCACCGCCATCGGGGTTCACCTTGCCGCTCTCCCAGTCCTTAACCAGGCCCAGCTCGCGGAGGCAGTAGATACCTTGGCTGGCGAACGCCTCGTTGATCTCCCACTGGTCGATGTCCTCGTTCTTCAGCCCGACCTGGCCGAGCAGCTTCGGGATCGCCAGCGCGGGGCCGATACCCATCTCGTCCGGCCTGCAGCCGACCGTGACGGCGGAGACGAACTTGCCGATGATCGAATCCGCCAGACCGAGTTGCGTGGCGGTGGAGCGACTCATGAGCAGCGAGGCGGCGGCTCCGTCGCTGATCTGCGACGAGTTGCCGGCCGTGCTGCAGCCGTCCGCCGCGAAGGCGGGCTTGAGCTTCTGCAGGCCCTCGAACGAGGCGTTGGCGCGGATGCCGTCGTCCTCGGACACGGTGACGATCTTCTCCTCGCCGACTTTGTTTCCCTCCTTGTCCACCTCCTGCCAACGCGTCGTGACGGGCACGATCTCCTCGCTGAAGTGTCCGCTCGCCCTCGCCCTGGCCGCGCGCAGGTGGCTCTCGACCGCGAACTCGTCCTGCTCCTTGCGGCCGACGCCGTAGCGCTTCGCGACGTTCTCGGACGTCAGGCCCATGGGCATTATGCAGTCCCTGGCGTCGTGGTTGGGGCTCTCCCTCAGCTCCGGCCAGAGGTCGACCGGTATCGCGCGCGAGCCGTAGTTCCGCGTCATGCTCTCCATTCCCGCGCCAATTCCGATGCTGATCATGCCCGTGCGGATCTGCGCGGCCACGAGCGTGATGCTCTGCAGCGAGGACGAGCAGGCGCGGTTGACGGTGTACAGGCTCGTGGTCGTGGGGTAGCCGACGTAGTTCATGGCCATGCGGGCGGCCTTGCTGCCGCCCAGCTCGGAGAGGACGACGCCGACGGCTACGTCCTCGATGAGCTTGGGGTCCAGGGAGGGATTGGCTGCCAGCGTGGCTTTGAGGACGGTCGCGAGGAGCTCTTCCGGGTAGGCATCTTTAAGACCGCCGCGGTTAGCGCGGCAGACGGGCGTCCGGAGGGAGGAAAGGATGACGGTATCGGTCGGGGATTTCGTGAGGACGGCTTTCAAGCCGCGGGGGAGGGACGCTGCCATTTTTTGAGATATTGTAAGACTCGAAGACGGGGGTATCAAACTGTCAGTTCGAACAGGACGAATCGCAACATCAACAACAGCGGCACAATCGCTCGATTGAGGCTCAGACCTAGGTCACTAGATCAAACAGTGAACTAAACAGCAAAACAGAAAGGAGAGAAAGGAGAGAACGGAGGGAAAGAGAATACTAATCACAATGAAACTGCACCGGGAACACAAATACTGGCGGATAGCTTACCGGTTGCCGGCTCGGAATAGCCCCGTGCGACGGACGAGGTCGGAAGAGGTGGAGTTTACCCCGGCAGTGGACGTTCTGGGGAAGGACTTTGCCTCGATGGGTTAGGCGGGGGAAAAACGCAGACCCGGCATGTCATCCCAGGCAGTTGGGTTCGGCTTCGGGAAGCCGATATGTGGTAAAGCTCGGTTTATTGCATATCGCACCTAGGAATTTCCCCATAGGAATTTCCCCATGGAAATTCATCGCATGTAACTGTAAACGACACCGTCAAAATCCCGTGGCATACCTTCAGGCATAAACGCAACGCAATTCCTCTTCCATCAGCCCTGCAGGACACCACAGTCTGGCAGGTAGCGTATTCCAGCTCCAGTTCAGGACTGGTTCCTGTAGATCAGAAGTCATCCTCTCCCTCCTCTCTCGCCACGAACTCCCGGTACTCTTTGTCACCGAGAGTGCTGCCATCAGAGTCATCCACTTCTTCGACCTCGTCATAGTAGATCTCGGGAATAGCTGTGTCCCTTGCCATGCTGCTGACATCCATCTCGCTTCCGATACGCCACTTGGCAGCCCATTCCAAAATCACTACCCGAGTGGCACGTTGCACCTCCTGCTTAGACCCAGGAGCCTTCCAGATCACAACTGCTTGATCACCCTCTTCGCTCCTGACCGTTCCGTCCAGCTGGAGCATCATGATGATCAGGTCGCGTACGCGAATGCGTACATCCTCCGTGAGTGTATGGAACTCCTTTTTCAGAGATCCAAGCTGGTCGGCTAACTGCTTTCCTATGTTATCTGTGGAGTCCTTGAACATGTTGGAGCCTCGATATTCGGCATGGTGGATGAGGAGCAATTGCTGTCTCTCAAACCTCCCCTTTCCTGTTCGATCCATCAGCTGTGTACCTACACTGGACTCCTGGAGCGACAAAGTTTACAAACCTTTCTCGTTCTTGGCTTTCTTGAAGGCCAGCTCCCACTTTTTCTTGACAGATGCCGTGATAGTCCTGTGAGCTTTGGCGGCCCTAACGGAGATTTGCCCGAATTCTTTGCCCACCATGTCCTTCAGTTGTTCCTTGATCTGTTCAAGCTTCCCCTTCTCCGCCGCTAGGCGTGGTTTTATCTGTGGTACTGTGCTCTGGACCCTCTTCTCCAGCCGCTGCATCAGTGTATCCCAGATCTGGTCGATCTCTTTGTTGGTGGGAGACCGAAGACGCGGTATCTCTTCGTTCAACGCCAAGTTCCAGTCCTTGACGATCCCTTCGTAGAAGAGGTTGCAGCTGTCAGACAAGTGTTAGTCGAACCCTAGTACCAAAGCAAAGAAAGAAAGAGAAAAGAAAGAGAAAAGAAAAAGAAGGAGGGGATTCTTACAGAGATTCAATCCAAGCATATCTATGCCTCCCCTGGCTTTTGGCTCGGAAGACACCGCCATCTCTGGTAATACAGGCATTGTAAGTGTGCCAATGCATCTTCGTCCTGCATAGCATATTGTCAGGCTCCTTCGAGGACCAGCGTTTAACTACGGCAACGCAACGCTCCTTGCAGTTTGCAATAGTGCTTTCCTTATTCTTCATAGGGTCGAGAGCTTTGATCTGTCTACAAAGCTTGTTGAACGTCGTGTTAAGAGTCTGTTCGCCTATTAGTCACCGCGTTCTGATCCAGCTTCTTGTAGATGACTTACCTTCTCGAGGTAGTGCAGGGGGGAATGCAGGACGTTGTTGATCACGAACTTCTTGTCAAGGCTCAGCTCTCCCTGAAACTCGGAGGACCAGGTCTCCATGGTGTTGAACATGCCATGAAGGCCGTTGAGGACCATATCTAGATGCTTCTCACGATCCGGTATGGCCGCGTATCGCAGCCAGTGTTGCAAAGCCGGTATCCCTGTGTACTCTTTTGCTGGGAAGCCGACAGGGGTCTCGGTATCTTGCGACACTCTCCAGTAAGCGGATGAACTGATCGGGAAGATGTTCACCGTTCCATCATACAGATCATCTTGCCGCCTGTCCACCATCGCCAATCGCTGTTGGCGCTTCTGGAAATCCTTCTGTATCTCCTTCTTCACAGATGCGTTTCGACCACGTATGCACCAGTGTAGGATCTTGCCTTTCAGGTGGTTGGCCTCTTTCCGATTCACCTGTAGCTGCCGCTCAAGAGAAATTCCCTTGGTTTGCGCCTCGATCCTCTGTTTGTTGCACTCCTGCATTTCACTCGCTGTGGTATCTGTCGCACATACACTAGTCAGAAGGTTTCAAGGTTGTTGGTAGAAAATTGTAATGAACTGAGTCGAGGAGAAGTCGATGAACTTACCTAGGTTACCTTCTGTTCCCGCCTTCTGATGTTCAGCTTGCAGCTTCGCATATTGGCGCGCGATGGACTTCAGTGCCTGCTTATTCTTGAGTTTCTCTTTCTCAAGCTCCTTGAATTGTTGCTCCAGGATCTTGAGCGACGCTTGCGAACTTTGCAGACCACCCGCACCCTCTGAATTTGCCTCCTTGCTGTGTTGCTTGAGATGGGTTTCAACGTTGATGTCGTCCATCTTTGATAATATGACGCAGAAGGACTTCTTATGGAATTTTCCATCCATTTGCATACAGTACTGCTGGTTCTCTGTCATCAAATTGACTGCCGTTTGCTCGTTCCGAGCTCGGATGATGGGAGCGACGATAGCTGTGACAGACAACTTCGAAAAGTAGTTCTGTGCGACTACAGCCCGACTCTCAACGTTGTCAGCAAGACCTGGAAGATCTACCAGAACGATGCCGTTCTTCAGAACATTGGAGCGGACAAAGACCTTGACTTCGTTTATCAGTGGCCACGCTGCAAACTCGACGCCACTTGTGCCATGCACGGCAGCCACAGAGTCCATGTAAGGCTTGATGCTCGCGGAAAAGTCATCGACGTCACGTCCCACCACAGATATGGTCTGGCCCAGCAACTTCTGCACGTCTGGGTGCTTCGCCAGAAGACTCTCAGTAGTCTCAGCTTTCAAACCCATTTCGTCAAGTCCGAATACAGCTGATACCATATCCAGAAGATCTTGATTGTCTTGTTCCGCAACTTCTAGATCATTGAGACGAGTCATTCGCTCTTTTGCCGCACTCGCTGATGGCTCGTGATCCGAGTCCTGCAGCGCAATATCCGCACTGGCTTCCTCGAGAATCTTCAGTGCATCGAAGTATCGATCTAAGTCTTTTCGAAGATCCTGTTCGGTCTTGAATGTAACTTCAGCCCTGAAGGCTGTATCAGGGTCGGGGCTATCGTTATACGCGATGAGGCACGGCACTGCCGTAGCTGCCGCTTCATTGCTCGAGGGTAGTAAGTCGCGGAAATCGATGATGCTGTTGATAGCTGAGGTCTTGCCTGCTCCTGTGACACCAGCGAAGCCAATGAAAACTCGAAACTCGGAATTCTGCTTCTTAAGCTCATCTAGAAGTAATGTCCGTTAGTATTGAACAAAAAAACAGGACAACGACAGCCGCCGCATACCTAACTGGTTCACCCAATTTCTGATCTCCGAGGTTCCGGACTCGACAACGATGCTGGAACTCTCGGAGGGTTCAATAACTCGTACCAGGATGTATCGAATTCGGTCAGCGTGGCGAAACCCCTCCCGGACAGCCTCCTCCTTGATCTCAAGCCGCTTGAATGCGTCGCTGTCGTTCGAGGACGCTTTCCAGGCAAAAGGAGCCTCGGATGCCGTGTTGTCAATGTCTGGATCGTTGCTTCCCTTGCTAGTCACAGCGTTCTTCTTGGCCACCTTCTTGCCCTTGGTTCCATCGGCCTTTGGGGTCACCTTGGCCTTTTTGGCAGCCGCAGGACCGGCCTCGGCCTCGGCCTTGCGAACTTTCGGGTTCGACTCAGTCGCCATCTTGAATGGTTTCGATAACTGTGATTAAATTTCTGCACGTCTTGGCATGGTCGGGCAAGTAAGAGCCAGCTGGACAGAAGCCTTATGACCGACGAAGTTCGTAAGAAGTATGGATCAATCTTAAGAGTTTGATATCTGATCGGCGTAGGTGAGGAACAGAATGTGCCTTGGGAAATGTGTTTCGCTTGCCAAAGAGCCAAAGATGTGGGACAGTGTTGGCTTCGACAACGTGAAGAAAGAGTAAGATGGAAAAAGGTGAGAGCAGTATTGGGCGTGCGGTTGTGATCTTGTGAGGAGTACTGACATCTACCTGTACCTTGGACTTCCGTATTCGATGTCGAGTAAAGGGAAGGAAGTCTGTAAAGACAAGCTCGAGAGCCAGTAAGAGATTGCCAACACGAACGAAAGGTTGAGCTGAAGTCGTGAAGTGGTGGAGGTGGAAGAACTCGAGAGCTCTGCGTTTTATGATCCTAGTTTGAGCACGGGATCGTTCTTTCCCTCGGAAGAATAGAGATATGGCTACCAGTATGAGCCACTCGCGATTGAGGTTTCCGGTCAGTACCAAGTAAGTGAGATGACCCTGATTCGGATAGCGAATGTTGGAACTGATGGGAAGATAGTTGATTAAAGGTCAGCCCAACCAGGCAGTTACGACGGGATGTAAAGATGAAGAAATACGAAGGGGGGAGTCTATCTTTCGAGGACAAGGTAAGAGATAAACCCCAGTGTAATGACGTAAATGCAAAGGTCTACCTCGAGAGATATGAGATGGGGAAGATCTAGCTGTATTTGTTGAGAATGGATGCATAGCGTTGGATGTTAAGAGGCCGGATAGACGCAAGCTTAGATTCAAGATTGTAACAGCAGAGATCTCAACAAACAAACCTGTCTGTAAAAGGCAAGAGCAATCAGCTCGGCTGTGAGTCCAAAAAAAATGTCCAAAAATGTCTATCAGTCTGAAGTACTACAGTTCAAAAAGGCAACCAAAGCTCAAGCGTACCCATAGCATAAGCAGTTGTCCCACCCACTTTTGTGGCCATCAAATCCGTGACCCAGGCACAGCGACCCTCTTGAACCCATTCACCAGGCCCGTTCGCTTATCCCTCACCAAGCCGCCCCCGACTACCAGCCCATTTGCACCCTTATGCAACCCAGACAAACCTCTCAGGACCGCATCGTAGTCTCCCAGGAAGTGATGCGCTCGCACGTCCCTTGGTACCTCTCCTCCAGGCTCCATCAGCCCATGGCCGAGCGTCACGCCCCAGACGCCACCAACCATGACCGCATGGGCATCAACATCGGCATCTCTCTCCAGCAGCACAGAGTATACTGAACCCGTATACCGGACCGGCCGATGGCTTATCCGAGCAGGGAAATTCCAACTCTTGCCATCCAGCGAAACGGGGTGCCACGGTGTGATCATGAGACCTTTCCCTACAAGACACATAGCCTCTCTCCTGACTCTGGTCTTGAGGACAGCGACCACTTTCCTGGGCCCACGCGGTGTGAGGACGCGTATGCCTCCTCTTAGCCTACCGACCTTTGTCACCCTCGTCTCTTCACCCGAAGCTGAAACGACGACTACAGTGGCATTGCCCGCAAAACATGGCGCACAAGAGCTATTCCACGAGCTCATGGAGATCGTGCCCCGGTACGTCGTGTGATTGCTCGGTTTAGGCGCCGGGAGCGAGTCAAAGGTATTATCCAGCCGGTCCCTACATCGTTCAAAGAGGGGACTCTCCGTTCCATACATCAATGGCCCTGGGTCCTTGAAGGAGTTGCAGATCTGCTTCGCATGCGCATTAGCAAGAGAAGGAAGGTAGTGGATACCCCATCTGCCGAAGAACTTCTTCTTGAAGGCCAGCGAGATCTGGCCCTTCGGATCCTCGCCGATCAGGTCCTCGAGTAGCGAGGCACATCGTGGATCAGAACGGACGCAAGGATCAGCAGCTGGAAGAGACGATAGGAGCATTTCCACTTCTACTGCCAGCTTTCTGGCATCGCTGCGAGCTGGAACGTGTTCGCCATCCTTGGCGCGGATCGGCGCAACGCGCGAGAGCAGTTCCACGATGGCTGAGCGGGAGATGTGGTAGGCCTTCTCTGCCGGACTAAGCTTCGGCTCGCCAGTGTCGACGATGCTGCGGTGGCAGACAACCTTGTATATGTTGCCATCGAGGCGAGAGTATTCGAGCACCGCGTTGACTACTGGTGGAAGGTCAGGTTGCAGTCCGGCTTCATGCATGGCTAGGAAGTCTGCCAGCTCCTGAGTGTTGGCGTAGCGGAGGTAGATGTCGCGAGAATGTCCGAATTGAAGGGTTCCGAATGAGAGAGTCAGCTGGGAATGGGAATTCTTGCCACGTCCGACTTGAGTGGGTTTCTGCTGGTCGACTGACTCTCCGGTTGTTTCCTCGAGTTGGAGATATGGAGGATACGTCAACTTCAGCGTCACGGCGTCAGCAAACGTCGACTGCAGATTCGCCACGGCATGGACGAAGACGGTGCCAATCATGCCTGCGTCAGGAATGAAGGCATAGTTGCCGCCACTGACTTCGGCGATGGATTTCAGGAGACCAGAGCGTAGATCGTATCCGAATCCAAAGGTGTGGATGGCCGCCGGGAGCCGTCTCATGCTCCGCAGCTTGGGCACATATCCCTGCGCCGGACACATGTGATTCGGCATGCCGTCAGTCAGAACCATGATGGCAGGAACTCGGCCGCTGGCGGATGATTCTCCCTCGAAGAGCTTAATTCCTGACAGTATCCCATGCCAAAGGTTCGTGCAATCCTGGGGCGTCATGCTCTCGATATTTTGCTTTGCCTTCCTCTTGTTCGTTTGGGTCATGGGCACCAGTTTTTGCAGAGTCTGAGAAGCTATGTCAGTTATCGCACGTGTTTTCTATTATGCGCCCGACTTACCTGTGCTTCAGAGGCAAAAGTAACTATTCCCAGCCTATCCTGCGGTCCTAGAGTTTCCAGGATGGTTCTGGCAGCATGTTTGGTCAAGTCTAGCACGGACAGGCCCATCCGCTCACCTCCATCGCCCGGAACGGGAGCGTCGGCCCTCATACTTCCGGAGACATCGATGACGAGAACAATATCGCACGGCACATGGTGGAGGGTTGGGTTAGGGTGATCCTTCGGAGGCTGCACCTTGACGATTAGGCCATCATTGGATTCGAAAGGATATATCCCAACGACTGGAACCTCAGGGTCATTTTTGGGCCGCAGCGGCAACTCCTGACCCTCTTCACTGGAGCTTTGCCAAGAGACGCGAACCATTGCTGTTGTATTTGAGATTTGTGGGCAATGGTGTTTACGGAACGTTCAAGAGCTCGCTGTGGTGGAAGTTGTGGCTTATATATCCGTCAGACACCTGAAATGAATGAACAGCTCTGGGGGAGAAGTATACCTGAGCAATGTAGATGATTGTCTGACGATACAAGTTGGTCAAACGTTCTGATCAACAATCAAGCGGTGGTTGGCATGCAAAGATGGTCAAAGAGACGGTGATCATGAGATGCAATGAAGTGACACACAGGGTGCCACAGATATATCTTCAACGTTTCGACATTCCTGAATATATCTGGACTAGGCAGTTCGCGACAACAACTTGTAGGCATCCCAAAGGGCATTCTTGGAACACCGAGTCCTCCGTAGAGAGGATTCGAAATAGCGTGATTGTAGCTAGTAAGTTCCCGGCAGAGGAGCTGAGCTCAGCCGCATCTCAGCCACTAGGCCAATAGCAAGGCTCTACCGACCAGCTGGTAAGCTTGTCGCTCCGAATTCGGCAGGTTGATCAAGGGTGGAAAGGTGTCTTCTCTTTTGGACTCCAAGGACTTGCGCCATCATGGCAGCATGCAAGGCTGGACACCTATTGAACGATTCATCGCTAATGACAGCATTGGATGCCTACAGGATCTTAGGCATCGTAAATTATTGCCACTGAGAGGATCGCGAGCATGCCTGCGCCCGGAGATGAGACTCCAGTCGCTTGATCTTGTCGTGAATGGAACAGACTACGAGGTTATGGTCAGAGTCCGGCCAGGCCAGTGAGCCGTGCAGTGAGCCTATGGCGCGGCTCCTGGTTACCCCGCATTCTGAATGGATGGATCCCTGGCAGGTACGTACCTAAGATACGTATAGGTGATCCACCTTCGCACGTGCAGGGACAGCCTTACATAGTAAGCTTTCCAGGGCCATGCCAGGCAACCTGCCAACCAGGCAACCTGGAACCATCAATGTCACAAATCAGAACATCTGGAAACGCTGTTGATGTGTTCCGGCTCCAACAGATGGCTCAACATCACTGAACCTTGTGTGTAGTATTTTTAAGCTTGCAAAGTGGATTGGCAGCTATCAGCGATTCCGCCTGAATCGGCTGCTTAGAGTTTTAGTCTGACTGATATTGGTGGCAGGTGAGCAACAGAACCGGTTCCATTACTCACTCAGTGAGGCGGTATCCCGTGGCTTTGGGCAGACAAAGGAAAGCCCCATTCTGGTGCTGCCTGCCTAGACTTTAGCTCTTATCGCTTTCCAGATCAGTCTTCTGCTCCTGGAAAGTGAAAACTGTAACATGATCAGGCATCTAATAGATAGCGCAACATCTTGAACTAGGTACTTCATATCAAACTTTACGCACCATGCCATCACTCCGAAACTCCGAGGCTTCTGGTGCTATTGCATTCGTTTTCCGTACAAAGCCACCTAATTAAGTTGATCTTGGCTCGGAAGCCGTGATATCGTGGGGCAGCAGACTTCTCACAAGGCTGTTGTGTTACGTCGCAGTACCGATGCTATCATGCTACCCCCGTTATAGCACCGTGCGGCCGATCAACGGACGACAAGAAGACGCAGGGCAGCACCCCCACCCTTTGAGGCTCGAGGCTCCCCTTTACACAATTCCTCTACCTCATTGCATCCTTCTATTGGGGAATTCCTGGCAGCCATCACGCAGGGTCCGCAAGGAAAGTGGCCGGTGACATGCGGGGAAACCAAGCTGACCCCCAAACCAAACCTGCACGTTCAATGTAGGTGTTGGCCGATCGGTGCTTCTGCCGTCTCGAAGATCACTCATGGCTGTCGAGGGTTCGGATGCCAGCGATCAGAAGCCCGACATGCTTCGGATCTGAGGTCAGGCAAGCTTCCATGCGTTTCCATTGGGAGACGGTCTTCCGAGATATCGGCGCATTCGCCTTCTACCAGCAAGTGAGGTCGTGAGACTGGGAAGAGAGGCTTTGATTTGCTGCCTTGTTGACTGGCACGATATAGGGTTCTTTGGATCCCCGTCAGCATTGGGATGGCTGCCACACCGAACACCGGGCTCACATAGTTGCCGTTTATAAATCACCACAGCTTTCCCACGATGGGAGCCCAACCTCCCACGCTCTTCTTCTTCTTCTCTCTCTCTCTCTCTCTCTCTCTCTCTCTCACACACACACACACGAAATCGCTCAGATAGAACCTCACATATTCACAAGGCTTTCGCAACGATAAGCTGACCCACTACTCCTCACATATCACTCTGCACTTCATCTTCACGAAGACAAGTCATATATCAGGCACCATCAGCAATGCCTCCTTACGCCTCCCGCTGCTGCCAGTGTGGGACAATGTTGGTTATCAGCAACGCATGCGCTGCTTGTCACCATACTCAGTGCCACGACTGCCTCTAAATATCCTTCCTTCCCTCGGTACCAACATTATCATGGCAGCCCCGTACCTTCCCCTCAGCCTGTGGCTGTGCAATATCTGAACCTTCGACAGAATTCTACCATGAAACGAAGCACTGCCCTTCTTGGACGGACCTCCCATTTTGCGGTCTACGGCACCTCTGCGATGCTCTTCACCTTGATGTCGTGCCCTGCCCTGTCTTGAAGTTGCGGCTGGTTGGATGTGCGGCGGATATCTGATACCTGGACATCTTCTAGGATATCGGCTCAACTAAACGATCTTGTGGAGGGGATGGATATTGAATCTTGTCTCTTGTCCTGTCCGGAAAATCACGCTGGCAGCCTGTATTGGTCAAGTTGGACCCGGTGATACCCCAGAGGAGTACCCAGGTTGGATGAGACAAATGGCTTTTTGCGATAGGATCATTTATAATGGAATAGAGTAAATTGCAGTCTTCATTATCATGTCTTCACATACGAAGTCACCAACGTGTGCTGTTTCTGCCCTCTTGCATCAGGAGTCAGAGAGATGGTACCAGCACGTAAGTGGCTGATGGCTATGGACTGTGAAGGGAGATACTGCGATAGGAGACGCTCAAGCAATAGCTCGGCCATTGATTGGCATCGGCCCGTCGCCATTCGTCTGGCAGGTGGCACATTTCCGCTTACATAAGACCATCGACTCCCGCAAGGGCATCTGGGCATCAGCATTGAATTTTCCCAAACTTGCGTGTGGTGGATCCGCCAACCAATCAGCCGCCCCACCAACGACTTTTTGCGTAGGGTTTTCAGCCCTCCAAAATTGGCTGAGCCCGGATCTCGAAATTTCAACGTCTAGCTTGGAGAAGTGACTTGCATTTGACGACCATCGACATCGACAACCAGCCTTTGATCGCACCACCGGCACAATGGTGAGCATTCCTATCCTACAGAGGAGACTGTGTCTCTCAGCGAGATATCCCAAACTGAACGATTGTTAACCATCTCTTTCCCGGCAACAGGCGATCAAGCACAACCAGCAGATTCCCCACAACCGTGAGCACACCCCCCGACATCGACGACGATGAGCAACAACAGAACAGAAGGGAATCCGCGGCGATGGGATTGAGGCTGATTGAATACCACAGATTTCCGCAAGGATTGGCAACGTCGGGTCCGGACACACTTCGACCAGGTGAGTCTTATCTTGGAGAGTGGAGTTTGGAGAGCGAGGATGGAAATATTTCGTATGCTGGACTGGTTCTGACAACGATTCGATGAAAACAGCCCGGAAAGAAGGTCACCCGTCGGTTGGCGCGCCGCGCGAAGGCTGCTGCCGTCGCTCCCCGCCCCGTCGACAAGCTTAGGCCGATTGTCCGATGCCCGACCATCAAGTACAACCGTCGCGTCCGCGCCGGTCGTGGCTTCACCCTCACTGAGCTCAAGGTACGAAGGATCTGCGTAGAATGGAAAGGTACAACAAAAGAAGAATACGACGATTAACATGGTGTGAAAATTAGGCCGCTGGTATCCCCCGCCTCTATGCCCCCACCGTCGGCATCGCCGTCGACCACCGTCGCCAGAACCTCTCCGAGGAGTCGCTCGCTGCCAACGTCGAGCGCCTGAAGGAGTACATGTCCCGCCTCATCGTCTTCCCCCGCAAGTCCAACAAGCCCAAGAAGGGCGACGCCACCAAGGAGGAGCAGAAGGCCGAGACCGTCACCAAGGTCGGCACCGCCATCCCCAAGGTTGCCGGCTTCTCCGAGATCAGCAAGAGCGACGCTCCCAAGAACGTCGAGGGCGGCGCGTATGCTCAGCTTCGCAAGGCCAGGTCAGATTTCCGTCTCCAGGGCGCTCGGGAGAAGCGTGCGAAGGACAAGGCGGACGCCGAGGCTGCCAAGAAATAAGCGGTCGTCTTGCGTTGAAGGTCGGTTGGTTCTTCTGGGGAGGAAGAGGGAAAGGGAGTTGCGCGGAATTTCGACGGTCGAATATCTGGCGGAGTCTGCTTTCCTGGTTCAACTGGAGGGTGGATGCTGGTTTCCCTTACGGCCGTGTAGTATCCCGGGGAATATCATCGTTTTCTCTCAAGGTCATGGTTCCGTTATTCTGCATCAAGGGATTTGCTAGAGCATTCTAAAAGAATGAATGAAAAAGGAAAAGCATGGATTCCTAGGGCTCGGCTGGTGACCTGTGATGATATTGCTTTCCAGCTGTTGCTCTTTACCTCTCAACCTCGTCTATCTGAAATGGAATGTGCCATCCACCACTGCTGCTGAGATGCGAAAGAAAGGTTCCTCTTGCTTCATTGAGTTCGACAGCTAACTAGCTCCATGCTCCTCTTGCCTCTCATTCAGGACCATCTCTCCTCCAGTTTTGAGCATCTCCTCGAACACACTCCTCCTAAACTGAGGTAGCACACTCGCATCCTGTTTGAGTAGCTCGGCTACAAGCACCAGTCCGTTCTCCCTGTCGATCCTGGACATATTTGCAGCCTGCGCCGGGTCAAGACTGACCTGCTGCGGCTCCAACCACAGGCCTTGGATCGCGCCCAACTCACCTCCGCCGGCCTGCCGAACACTCGAGTCCTCGCTTGCCTCGCGGGACCGTGCTCCATCGGCAATTTTCCTGCCTGTGACGGCCTCAACGAGAGCTCCGGAGATCTCCATCGGATACAAGGCGCGGCAGACGACCTCCGCGCCGTCGGCCGACCGGCTCATCAACGCCATGGTGAACAGAGATTCGGATCGGAGAGCAGGGAAGCGGTGTTGTGTGAGCAGGTCGGCGAGGCACTTCGATATCTCGGCTCCGTGGGCGGCGTAGAAGCGTCGTCTCGCGCTGCCATCGCCCAAGTCGGGGCCCCAGGATTGTAGTGTGGCGGTGGGTGGGCCAGGGGGAGAGTGCAACACCTTGCACACGGCGGCGACGGTTCGCGCACCCTCGAGTTTGGTAGGCTCAGCATCTGCTCGGCTGGCGGCGGATATGAGGAGGTGTAGTTTGGTCCTTCCGTGTGCCGGGGAGGATGGGTCGGGGGAGAGAGGTGTGCAGAGCCTGGTGACGTTGGCCGGACAGCCGGAAACGAGCAGGCGAGTGAGAGATATCGCAGCGAACTGCGTCTGTGGCTGGCTTTCGGTCGACCATAGGCGTTCAAGGACGGAACCGGAGGGGGGTCCGACGAGGAGCTGTCCGATAATGGGCTTGTTAGGTGCTGGGATGGCGAGGTTCTTGAGAAGAGATAGGACAGCATGTAGGAGCTGAGCGGCAGGGGGTGATAATGAGTTGAGCATCGTAGAGATGGGCATGTAAACGTCTTTCAGCACCGCCGTGCTCGCTTCGTCGGAGCGAGCGACATTGCCAAGGGACAGACAGGCTGCGGTTTGTAGATGCGGATACGGGCTTCCCAACCACCTGACCAGTCTTCGAATCGGAGGGCTCCCCAGGGGAAGGGCGCCAAAATATGGACTCGCAGATATGTCGGCGAAGATTTGGACAAAGGCGATCCATATCTGCTTGAGTTCAGCAGCTTCCTCCGGATCGGCACTTGCCATGTCAAAGCGGCCATATGAGTCCTCGAAACATTGCATCAGCAGCTCGCAGGAACCACTATTCAGAAGATGGGCTTGGAACTGCTCATGCGTGAGATATGCTAGCGCTACCGACGTCAAGCCACAGTAGTCTTCCAGATCTGGCGGATCCGTTCTGCTGACGGCCAACTTCAAGAGACAGGTTGCCGTTGCTGGGTTGGCCAGTTTAGCCTCCGGTTCTTTCAGGTTTTTGTTAGCTGGACGGACCGACTGGACTGCGTTTGCACTGTAATGCATACCTTGACTTATCAGCAATTTGAATATCTTGCAAATGATGTTGAGAAATGGTCGGCAAGCATTTAATCTTGGGCCACTGATGATTTCCACCAGGACGCAGCTTAGGCACGCGTTGCACGCTTCAAGTTGAGCCGGTTCTGCTGGTCTGTCAGCCGTCTCTGGCTTGATGTTGAGCTACCTAGCTCGAAGTCACATACCGTAGTCAACGCAAATATTGTATACAACGGGTATGACGAATGGAAGGAGAGAATCATCTAAGGAGAGCTTGATGATGGAGGGAATCTGTTTCGACTGGACAACCCTGGCTCGATTCTCATCTTGGTCCTCTTGGTTAGCTGCAATTCCGGGTCTGTGTTCGCCGCCACATCGACCGAGACTCACCAGTATCTGCGCAGGAATTCCCAATCAGCCGTAGAGCATGGATCAGGAGATGTCGGCGCAGCCCCTCCACTTGTAGAATGCCGAGGAAGAAGTCTAATAGCCCGGAGTCACCTATTGGGACTCTCCATGATGCTGGCAATCGAGAGTCAGCATGAACTGTGAATTGCCATTGACACTGGAGACCAACCGTTCCGGCTGCCATCCGCCAGCTTCTCAGCAATGTAGTCAAGCTCTTCTGAACCGGACGCCCACGCATCGTGAACAATAGCAAGGACTTCTTGCAATCGCAACACCCTGGAGTCCTCTTCTTTGTTGGAGAGGGTGTCGCCATCTTCATCATGGACATTAACACCACCCTCGGACTGGTTTTTGCTCTGGAACAGCAGTTCGATATCTTCGGGCGTCATCTTGAAAGTGGCCCTGACGATGAGACTAGCTAGCAGCTGACCAAACCGCACTTTAAGTCTAAATCAACCTCAAGCTTCGACCACCAACAACGACGTGGCATCGGCAAACGGGAATTAAGATTCGTAGGCTTCTCAAAATAGCCTCGATAGACGGTAGACGAATGAAGTCAGTCAACCGGCGCATTCACGCCAAATACGCATGTTATTGTGGCTGACGGCTTCGGTAAGCTGCTTAATCGATCAGTGATCTCTTGGCACAGCCAAACTGCCAAAGATGCGAGCTTCACATGGTCCGTGCACATTTCATCCAATATGCCTTTGGACACCATGCACAAATCAGGGCCTAATTCCACCAGCACGAGACATGTTTCTACATGAGCTCACTGACGGGGATGACGTTGGACTTACTGGTGTCAGTTTTAGGAACGTGGGTGCAGTTAACGGTAGCTACCTGGTGCACAGGCGGTCCATTACACCGAGTATATATGATACAGTATGTTTATACAGAATGACTGCGGACGCATCACTCGCATGGTCTCATCGTAACATGCACCACCGCGTTTACTCTCACGCCTTGCCCATCGCCCACTTTCTCTCCGACTCCTTCGAATAGCCGCCCGTACCGACGATAGGTAGCTCACGTTTCTCCAACTCGTTCACAATCACCTTCCACCGGCCAACCATCTTCTCCTTGTCAATCGGTGTCACTCTCCGCGTGTACACTGTGACATTGGGCAAGCTAACCAGCTCGCCTTTCTGCTCAATCACCTCCGCGAGCTTCTTTGCTGGAGGCGGTTTCACCAAGATGCTGAGGTAAGCTGCCACAGTGCGGACCGTCAGGAGTTTGTGGTCCGCAATGATGTGCCCGGTGAGTTGTTGAACTCGCTTATTAACCTGGAAAATAATCAGCTAGGTGCACAACAGATAGATCAGAGGCCAGGCGGGCCATACCGCGAACTTCAACCGTGGGTCGTCGAGAGATATCGTCTTCCAGCTCTTGTCCCACGACTTGCGGAACTCGATTGCCTGCTCGGCGGGAAGGGCAAAGTCTTCCTGACTTTGCTGCTCCAAATCCTCGGCTACTGACTGGGACTTCAGGTCCTCAACGACGGCCGTGATATCACCGTCCAGTCTGACAGCACCGTTTGCTCCAACCACAGGCTTGACCGAAAGAGCCTTTGACAGCGCCTCTCGACCACCAGCTTGCCATGAGGCACCGAGGGCTTCTTCGCCCTCCACTTCCTGCACCGCCAGTGCTTCAACCACAGCTCGCCTGGTCAACACCTCCAAGACAGCAGGGTCTGTGATCTTTTCACGGGGGCCGAAGCCTACATACTCCAGGGACGCAGACCAGTGTTTGTCGTCCTCCCACCAGTCTGCGACTCCACCGACCTCCTCCAGCCCCTCCGCGGTCAGGGCCGGTGTGTAGACGGCATCCTGGACATCGTCAGGCCTTGGTGCAGACCTCAGCCTTCCGGGGGCCTTGATCTCCGTTGGTATATCTGCGTCCACGAGGTCGACGTCGGGGTCGTGCTCGGGAAGGTATTCTTCGATCTGACCGTTCCGAGGCTCGTAGTTCTTGAGGGGCGACTTCGGCTTGAGATGCAATTGGGCGTAGGAACGAGATGTGCTCGATGCTCCAGCTAATATCGCCTGTGCCGGAAGGTGTGGTCTGCGACTGCCCCCAGAAGAGAATTCACGGTTTTTGGGTTGGTGTTGGACGAGACATCTCGACGACGACAGTGTGCTAGAGACCGATGGCCTCGAAGAGCAGGAGCAGTCCGTCAGGAGTCGAGACGACTGCCTGATGTTTATTATTCGGCGCATTACGTGGGCTGCAATTGACCAGCTGAATCACCGTCTTAGAGTCGGTGACGATGTGGCCAATGTCAGAGTGTTCCCTTCGCTCTTCAGAGATGGCATCCCAAAATTTTGGATCCGCGTCCACCCAAAGCTCGGATGGCCGTGGCCTAAATCAGCCAATCAGAGGGGAGTACAGTGCTGAGTGCCCCCCCCTTGCACTTTCCCGTCTTTGGTCCCCACCCCGTTCTGGTGGGACCCACTCTAATGCTATCGAAAAATCTCCTGATGCAATTGAGCCGAACCTGAGAAGCTCGACGACATAAAAGTCAGCTTGTAACTCTAGGCGCGTACAAGTTTATACGACGTACCGAACCGACCTTGACCCTCTTTCCTGGCAACCCAACGCAAGCCGGACTCGGGTCAGCGGTTTCCCATTCCTATAAAGGGAGACGAGCCGAAGGACCCAGGTGCAACCCGCACGAGGTTCACAATGGCAATAAGCACCACTGGGCCAAGGTCCGTCTCGGACGCGACCCGGTTCACGTCCACAACTCCCCACGCCGAGTCCAAGAGCTCCTCTCCCTCTCCCTCCTCGTCGAGTACCTCACAAACAGCTACTGCGGGCCGCTTCTCTCGCACCGGAGCCGCGACATCAGCATCGCGCTTACCACCAGCAGCAGGCCGACCGTCGCCCTCCCCTTCCCCACTCCTCGCAGGGGAGACACCAGAGCAGCGCGTGGCGCGCCTTCGTGCGGCGCATGAGGCGGCCAAAAAGGCGCAGTCGAGCAAGATTGATGTAATCATATCTCGCGGGCGGAGGTTTTTCGACACCGCGCACAAAGCGACGGTTCTGGGACTTATAGGATTTACCGGTTAGTCATTTAGATGGAATAAACACGCCTGCATCTCGCAGAAGTGGGATTGGAACTGACCGACTTGCGTGTTACAGCTGTTGCTGGCCTGCTGACGGTCTATACCGCGGCGGATATGATAATGTACAACAAGAAGCGAAAGGCCGAATTTATCGAGGCCCAGCGCAAGATGGCCGCCGACAGTCTCGAAGCTGCCCGGTTGGCTTACATGACGAACAAGGCGACCCCCGATCAGATCGCCCTGGTGGAAGAGGCGCTGGAGAGGGAGTCAGGAGCCGAAGGAAGCATATTCAGCAAGATGCCCAGCATCATCGGGGCCCCCAAGGCGATCCCGACAGATCAACAAGGGAAAAAAGAGGGGGAGAACCACAGCGTCACTGATGCAGCGACGGCGGCTTGGGCTAATGCTCAGGAACAAACAACGCAACGACAGGAAACACCCGAAACACCGAAGAAGGCTGGCGGATTAAGAAGCTGGTTCTCCTCCATTCTCGGCAGGGAAGAAGAGTCCGAAGACATAACCAAGCGCTTCGGATGGGAAAGCCTTAGCGAAGAGGACGACGCCGCGATCGTGAGGGATAGCGATCTTCTTCGTGCCGTCGAGGAGAAACAGGCTTATCTGCAAGAGAAGGCACGGAAGGCACTTGAGCGTGAGAAGGAGAAGCAGCAGGCGGGCGGGCCCCTGGATCGCGTCGGTCTCGATGCACAGCAGAAAGCCTCGCCCTCTAAGAAGTGGTGGCCATGGTAATCGAGTCGAGCCACGGCGAATCACATAGGACGGTGGATGGTCCGGAGTGACCAGCCGGACCATGGCCGGAAGGTTGCACCATGTAGCATAGTGTACGTAGATCTGGATATTGCATCAAAAAGGGCATCGGGACAAGGGAGTGTATAGACCGGCCTCTCAACTTCTGTATCTTGTATTTAAGGAATGGTATCTCATGATGCTCAACAACAGACACACACACACACACACACACCCAAGTTCGCTCGATAAGCTGCTCAGTTGCTGCTCAAGCTCATGAAGCCTACAATAAAATGAAACCTCAAGGACACACGTTGGGTATACGTACTCGCGAAAACCACCCAAAGTAAGTCGATATTCTGACAACCGGACCCTCTGCACAGAACTGGTGCAGCACTCACGAGATAATAATATGGTTAAAATGGCCGGGCACCTTGAGTCGGCATTTCTCACAGTCGGACCGATACCCTATGCTGAACGACTTCTTCATGCCTGGCTGCTGTGTCCAGTTGTTGACTGTATGCCGCGACCGGCTGTGTCCTTTGCGGGGTGGGGAAGGTGTTGTCGCTTCCACGTCCATCGACCCCTCTCCTCCATGCTCTCCTGTGACAACTACATGAGGTGTCGCGACCCGGGGCGGCACATTCACTGCAGGCGATGAACCGCCTATTTCCATTGCGGAGCTGGCGCGCGGTGGGAGCCCTGGAGTCAGACCGCGGCCGGACCCATAGTAGTCATGACAAACGGCGTTGGAATCCATAACCATACCAGATGAGCTCTGGCCGCTATCACCTTCTCCGCCAGACTCGCTTATAGGCGAGGGCAGCCGCCGGTTTTGTATGAGGCTCCAGTCAGCCATACCGCTGTCGAGAGATCGCGGGACCGCGGCGCCCGGCATAACCTCGGTAGCCGACCCTTGGAAGCCAGGTAGACCTTGTTGTAACGCGCGTAAATCGCTGTGGGAAGCAAAGGCAGTGTTCTGTGCGTGTTGCGACGGAGGCGTTGCCATGATATTTCCAGCTGCGCCACTCCAGTTCTTGGTTCGTCCTCTGATCTGCGAGGCAAAGCTTGGCTGGATAGGAGTTGGCATCCGCCCTGTTATGGTAGGCGGCCCTATGGGATCGGGTTGTGTCGAGCCCGGCTGCAGGCTGTGGCCTTGACGTTCCTCTTTCGCCTGATGCTCGTGACCCATGAAACCACCATTTGACTCGGGAGTGTCCATCATCATGTCCATATCCTCCCCAGGGCCGAGTTCTGGTTCCATATAGAATGTCGGCGGTGAATTGGCCATTGGGTCTGCCTGAGATGACTGTTGCTGCATTTGTTGAAGATGGTCTGTAGGTGCGTATATGCCGGCATTCGCGGCGTCTTCAGAGTCTGAATCCGATGGCGTAACGGTATGCAGCCCCGGTTGGCTAAAGAAGCTGTGCTGACCAGTCGGTATGGCTGAAGGAGCAGGCCATCGCCTCGACGCTTCCGATATCCTGAGCGGAAGTGTCTGCATGCGTTTCTGCACCAAAACTATTAGCGATGCCTTCAGATACATATCTGCAAGCCTGTGCTTACGCTGCGGTGCTCGGTGAAGCCCAACGTGCCCCCGGTAGCGATGTCCTCGTATTCGTCCTCACGTTCGCGTTTGCGGTTGGCATCCTGCCACTCGTACTGCGCGAGCATCGTGATGCACAATGCGAAGTTGTCGAGGGTTAGACACTTAGAAAAACAGCCAGTTGACGAGCAGATGAGGCGGCTGCGGTTCTCGCTAACGATACTGCCCAGGCATCAGGCAGGTGACGGGCACTGGCTTGTGTTTCAGATGGCGGCAAGGTAGTGCTATGCTCGAGATGGTGATTCGCGACCCTCAAAATAAATAAATAAAGAGACCACAATGAAAGCTTCTTGGATGCGTCTGGCCGTGGTACGATAAATCAATCTTGAACCTATGCAGTTCCGATTTGCGCGAAGAGGGGTTGGCCCTCGCTGGAGGCAGGCACCGCCGACGGAGAGGCTGGAAGGCTAGCGAGGCCAAGCTAAGGAAGGTATCTCGGAAGTGTAGGATGCCGATTTGCCGATGCTGGATTATTCACAATTTGCAGGTCTCTTGAGAGCGAAGACCAAATAATTATGCGGCAACACTCCAATCTCGCAGTTCAGATTGATATCTGGAGTTGAAGGTGCTCGATGTTGGATCATGTGGAATGGAAGGTCGTCATATGTATATGCTCGAGACAGGTAGGTTGTTTAGCGGATCTCTACTAGTGGAACCCCCCCTTTCAGAACTGAACGGCGAAGCAACGAGCAGGGATAAAACAGTAGACACTGCTCGAAGAAACAAACAGAAGGACGATATTCCCTGGATGATGAAAGCTGTGTTAATATGGAGCCTAAAGACAGACACGAAATAATATGAGAATTAGAATCTAGGTACAAAACCCGTGAGCAAGAAAACCATCACCATCAGGCTCGCATCAGTTCCAAGGATTTGAGACCCCGGATGGTTTTAGCGCTGCCGCGTCCGGGGTTCCGGGCTCCTGGAGGCTGGCTTGAGCCTTGAGCTCCTATGTCTTGTGGAGCTCCCGACGCGCTTGGGCCCGGGATGATACTCCGTTTCAGGATTGCTTCAGAGCCGGCCAGGGCGATATATTGGTTCCTAGACCCGATCATGTTTTACGTTGCTGACCTATCCAGGTGCTGTGGTGGAGGATATGCTACCAAATCCAAACGAAACAACGAAGAGGTCATCATGTGTCAAGGGCCGCGTAGTCAATCCGACAGGCAGATCGTCAAATGTTGGGTATTTCCTGGATATTCAAGCGACGATGTTGGCAGATCCTCCCCAGATCCTGCCAGATATACCACCATAGACTCATATTGCCCTGGATGATGCTTAGGTCGTAACTCAAACCATCTTCGTTGGAACCTGTACATGACATGAACCAGCGATAGTAGCATCTGCGTGGAGTTCTGCGATAACCTTGGACAGGGAAGATCCAGCGACAAGGAACAGTGTCAAGACGCCCAAAAGTTACATCTATTCTGACTTGTAGGTCAACTGGGTTCGTAGCTGTTAAAATTCCCCGCCTCTTGAGTATTACTCGCAAGGTCTCCTCCAGTACAGTAAAGGCGGAGGAACTCGAGCTGTCCACCTACTCATGGAGTGAATTCGGCCTCCGCCTTGGGAGTCTTCCGGTTTAGGTGACGAGTTCGGTGTGCCTTGTTAGGCTCGGCAGTGGCACCCTACTGGATTTAAGGCGCTTTTTCTAGCTGCCTGAACAGTCTACTCGACAACATCAATTAACAAGGATTCTCAACCATATCTTTCAGCATCCAGACAGCTGGACCTGTCTTTTCGTGCACAATGTGTGGTAAGTTGCTACTGCTGGTAAGGAACTGTTGGCTTAAGAACCCCGCTATCACAATGGTTGGGGAATTTCAAGCGATAAGCTCTCGGCAGCTACACAATCCAGTTATCAGTGAAGCAGGGCGGATCCCACGCTTTCCAATGACTTACTCTGATTCGTCAGATACACCCAAGGCCCGAGGCGGTGAGATCTGCGCCAGCAGAAAAGCTTGCCCCTCCCCCACTAAGACCCTTCAAAGGACAAAAAAATGTCTGATGGCGACAACGGAAGCAGGGCGTCGTCGCTGTCCTGAATGGGCTGATGAATGTCGATGGCATTTAAATTCGGACTTCGGTAAATTCTTGCCCCAGCCCAGCCCAGTGGCTGATCAGGCCTTTGGATGTCTCTCAGCTTTTCCAAATAGACTGGCTCTCGCTTCCGTCCTCCTGCGAGTCAGAGCCCTTTATAGACTTCGACTTCTTCCCCACCCTGCTCCCATCTCTTCCACTCCTTCTCCACGTTGACTCACGGTGCTTTGAGCTCTTTAAGACGGAAACGCCCGTTTCCCCGAACAGCTCTTTCTTGCCTCTCTCATCTGCCAGCTGCCGGATCGAACCCAAACCTTCTGCCTTAGCATTTTGTGCGCCTGAATCTGGATCCTACAACGTTGTCAATCTCCTGCCTTAACACGACCCTACTCACTCCATCCACTTCGACCTAGCATTGCTAGCCGTGCTCGTGTCCCACTCGGCTCGTCGTCTCTCATCCGACCCTTCATATTTACTGCGTATATCACATTGGCCTGTACGGCTCAGCTCTCTCACTTGCAGCTCGCCAGCAGCTATGCCCGGACTTGAGATGGCGCCCCTCGTGGCGGACGACATGAGAAGTATGCTCTCTTCTCTTTTCTTGCGTCGTCAACACACAGTTGTCTCTTTTGTTACCAAACCCAACCTTGCCCTCGCCTCCAGATGCCCTCGTAAAAACACTCCCAGGCATATACATATTAGACTCGTACCAATGCGTCCCATTTATGCCGAGCTAGATGATGCAAGACCCTTACTAACTGATTCTTCTTCTCCGTCAGTCCTTGGCCAGGACCCGTTGATTCAGCCCGCACTGCTGATCTCCGAGATCCCCATGACCGATGCGGCCCTTCACACCGTTGTTAAAGGGCGTAGGGATGCCGTCGCCATCATCATGGGCCGCAACGACCGTCTGCTGGTTGTCGTCGGACCCTGCTCGATCCACGATCCGACTACGGCCATCGAGTACGCGAGGCAGTTGAAGACCTTGTCTGAGAAGCTCTCTGAGGACCTCTGCATCATCATGCGCGCATATCTCGAGAAGCCGCGGACAACGGTTGGCTGGAAGGGACTTATCAACGACCCGGATATTGACCAGAGCTTCAAGATTAACAAGGGGTTGAGAGTCTCACGCCAGCTCTTCTGTGACCTTACGTCGCTTGGCATGCCCATCGCTAGCGAGATGCTCGACACCATCTCGCCTCAGTTCCTCGCCGACTTCATTTCCGTCGGCGCCATCGGCGCGCGAACTACAGAGAGCCAACTTCACCGTGAGCTGGCCTCCGGTCTGAGTTTCCCAGTCGGCTTCAAGAACGGGACCGATGGCAGTCTAGGTGTTGCTATCGATGCTATTGGTGCTGCCGCGGCTAAGCACCACTTCATGGGTGTCACGAAGCAAGGCCTGGCTGCCATTACGAGGACGAAGGGCAATGAGCATGGATTCGTCATTCTCAGGGGCGGAAGCAAGGGCACCAACTACGACAAGGCCAGCATCCAGGAGGCTAAGCAGGCTCTCATTAAAAAGGGTCAGAAGCTCGCCATCATGGTTGACTGTTCTCACGGTAATAATCCTTCCTTGATGGTTTGAGGTGACATAGATGCTAACAGTGGTGTGCAGGCAACTCGAACAAGGACCATCGCAACCAGCCCAAGGTAGCCCGTACCATTGCTGAGCAGCTTCGGGAGGGTGAGAAGGCCATAATTGGTGTCATGATCGAGTCCAACATCAACGAGGGTAACCAAAAGGTCCCCGCCGAGGGCCCTGCTGCTCTGAAGAAGGGTGTCAGCATAACAGATGCCTGCATTGACTGGGAGAGCACTGTGGCGGTTCTCGAGGATCTCGCAGCTGCTGTTCGCGAGCGGAGAAAAGCCAATGGCGGTGCTGTAAATGGCAACGGCATCGATGCGAAAGCGACTTTGCTTGAAGAGGAGTAGCTATCACTTTGGCTCGCTCATCCAGCAAATGCGGAAATATTGCTCGCGGGAGAAATGTTGGGCAAAAGCTCGGCGTTCCGACAGACATCAGCGGGAGTGCACTTTTGTGCCCCTTTGCTCTTGAAGGAAGACTCAACACAGGACGGTAGCACATCACGGTTCTCAAAAGTTGGCCTTTACTGAAATTCTGCAGAAGCGGCGCGATATGTCCCTTCTTGTCTGGAGATTTCTCCAGACGGTTCCGGGAAAACGGTTGGGTTTACAATGGTTTGGGGTTTCTTGAAAACATACCCGGTTTTGCTTTTTAGCATAGTCTATATAAAAGCGTCAGTTGCTTCCGACACACAGTGCTCATCATGACCCAAGGACTGGACTACCTAGCCCAAACGAGGGCACAGGCACAGTACTTGCAATAACGGAAACGATCCATCACAACATTAATAGCTTGCAACTGATACATAAACAAATCTCAACCAATAACTACGAACGCCATTAAACCCATCATAACTGAGGTCGCAATCTATGAAGCGTCACCGAGTGATACACCCCGTGTCGTTCATTAGTCATCCAGGCACCCTTCCCACTGAACCTTCCGTATGTCCAATAGAAGTGTATGCCCCCCTCGCGGTCTCATCTGTGTTGCTTCCACCACCAAGGCCACCACCCCTCCGCTGCTGTAGCCCGCTGTCACGCAACCCATGTCCTATCCCACCAGACCTCCCCGTCGTCCTTCCTGACCTCAGCGCACCTAAGCCAGGTAGCCCGACTCCCGCCAGTCCACCTTTCGCTTCCAGCACCCTCTTTACAGCGGCCCAACCGAGCAGGCCGGCAGTGCCGAGGATGAAGCACCAGACGATTATCTGGTCTTTCCGGCTGTCGCGCTGGAAGCACATGGCCACGACGTCTTTTTCCTCGGCATCGCGGCAGAAGGGCAGGTTGTAGGAGAGGCAGGCTGCTCGGTTGCACTGCGAACAGGAGGAGGACGCGGCGCGGGGTTGGGAGATCGAGGATTGGTCCGATGTCGACGTCGAGGGCGCCGAGGTGTCCTTTGGTGGAGGAGGTGATGGAGGCGGGCCGTGGTTAGGGCCGAGGGGGATTATAGTGCTGTTCTTGAAGCAGGTGCATTTGCAGAACGTTGGCGCAGCTGAACGAGAGAGGGCGTTAGTGAGCTCTGGGAACAGGGAGGCAAAAGCGGGAATGATCTAGATACTTACATGCCGATATTAGCGGAAGTAGTAAAGATAGAAAGAGAAGTATTATGCGTAACCGTGCCATGATGTGCTGCGGCGCTTGCAGGCGTCTCCAGGAGGTGTACATACATGCGGGTCCGAGGGACAAGGAGGCCGGCTCCCAGTTTGGAGCGGCATGACGTCCGTGATTCTGCCTTCCCGGGCGGTGTAGAGACGGTTCCCGAAGTAAGTACGTGACTGATTAGTCAGCGTCAACATTTAGAGATGACGACCGGGTACCAGAATGCCCGAAATCCCTCCCACTCACCAAACTTTTGTAGTGATAGATCCTTTCGATACTGTGACTGCCAATGCGAGCTGGGAACAATTCTATACTGACACAAAACTCTCTCACAGATCAAGGCGTTTTGTGTTACCGTCAATGTTCGTGATCTACCATACCAAATGGTGCTGCCTCCAGCTGTGTTTCGACATGATCTCGTCCTCCATTCTGGAGAACAACCATGTTTCGAGGGCACCATCCCAATTCAAGATAGTATCTGACTTGTGTCTGCAGTCGATCCGTCCTATCTGGTTAGGAAAACAGGAAGCTAGATATCTGGCTCTGTCGTGGGACACCGCCCATGTCGCCGTTACAGCACGTCACATTCAGCGAGAAGCAACTCCGCCAATACTGGATAGTACCTCGTACTGGGTAATCACGTCTCTACAGACTGAAGCCAGCTGATAACAAAGGAAACAGTCCAAAGTTTCTCCAAGATGGAGAGGCGTGAGTTCACTGGACAGTCGCTACTTTGATCGTGGGCCAGGCACCGCCATGGTCAAGAAGACACAGACCATCATAGATGTACTTTCTCTTGAAATTGGGCAGTACGGGATCATGCCGATGTGCATCTATCAGGTCCGAAGCGGTGACACACAGGTAGAGGAGATGTTGCAGGCTGATCAGAGACAGGTCGTTGTTTCTACAGTCAATACCCTGCCTCGTAATCCAGGATCACGGATTATACGCCTGAAACAAAGTTGTGTGCTTATCTGGATTTGCGACTTATACGAGTCCACGTAAGTGCTGGACAGGTAGACCCGCGTCCTCCACGCCTTTAGACATTCACACTTCAATTCTGCCTTTCGTGATATCCGCAGATCTGGAAGTATGGCCTTCCATAGCTTTTGCTCTCCTGGACTTTGATTTTCTTTGCCTTGTTTGTCACTTTCACTTCACATTTACTGAACATCCTCCTTCAACCTTTCGAACCCCGAGCAACGACGCACTCAGATAAAGTCCACCGACACACGAGGTACCCAGCTTCCGTCTTCCACCTTTCACCTTTCACCTTTGTTTTTCAACCTGGATAGCTGCTTTCCATCCGAAGAACAACTCTTTGATCTTCACCTTTTTCTCGACCAAGCCGCCAAGACCTCGTCACGGAAACCAACGTAATTCGGGACGTTGTCGTCAGATTTCACCCACAGTCAGAAGGGAGCATCCTGACAATATGTCTCTCCAAGAGATGGATGCTGAGACGCTGAGCTTGGTTTTGCGTCTTCAGCTTGAAGACTTGGAAGAACTGAAGGACAGGAAAGGCAAGGGCCACGAAGGCAAAATTTCTGATGCGCAGCTGGCTGTCAATGCGTATCAAAATGAGTTGATGGTGCAAAAGCAACTTACTTCCGACCTCGTCCTGGCCAGAAGGATTGCCCGAGCCGACCACCCACATGCCCGCCTAATCGACTCCGTTGTTGCGTCTGAGCAGGTTCCCGCGATCCTCGACAGCTCTAACGACCGTGGGTTGAAACAAGCCGGCGTCACAGAGACTCCTCAGCAAGAAGTCCTCGTAGATACGGCCGCAAATACAGACAACATCCAAGCCGCAAGCACCATTGGCTGCAGGAGTGGCAGTACGAGTTCGCCTTCTCACACTAGTTTGCCAGCCGCTTCCGCCGCTGCGAGTAGCGATGACTCGGGAAACCATGAGATCCCGAACGACAAGCTAGATACCTTGAATGCCGCAAGCACGTCTCGAACTTCTTCGCAAGTTATGTCGGTCACTTCAGCGACGTCACGAGAAGATTACCATCCAGAGGTGTCTCGGGGTTCGGAGGGAAACCCAAGTTCCGGGAGCACTATGGCAGAGCCGACTTCAGGAGAGTTACAGGTGCCGCCGGCAGCAGCTATGGATGACGGTGGTAAGAACGAGATCCATGTGGAAGGATCTGCTGAGGTGGACGACAGTGTTTTCCGCAATCATGAGTCGCAGTCTTGCGGTTGCTCGCCGAATGAAGCCGGGTCTTCGTCACAGACTTCGAGCTTGCTGAGCCCAGCAGGCCCAGCACAGCTTGAAGAGGACAAGTCGACTACTAAATGCGACAGTTGCTACGAAGAAGTCAACTCTGAGGAGCTAGCACGCTCCAACTGTCCCCACAGGTACTGCCGCAAGTGCCTTGAGAGCCTGTTCAATGAGAGCTTGACCGACGAGGGCATGTTCCCTCCACGCTGTTGTCAGCAAGATATTCCACTGGACCGGGAATTCCTGTCTGAGCAATTGGTCACGGAGTTCAGAGCCAAAGAAGCAGAGTTTGAATACCCAGACCGAACATATTGTCATCGATCCTCCTGCTCAGCATTTATCCTGCGACAGGCTTTTCAAATCGATAATATTGCAACTTGTCCCAAGTGCGCTGAGAAGACTTGCACTCTGTGCAAGGGTGCCACTCATGATGGGGACTGCCCTCAGGATATGGAGCTCCTAAAGATGCTTCGGGTTGCGGAAGAGAATCGGTGGAAGCGGTGTTCTTCGTGTCGCAGGGTTGTAGAACGCACGTTTGGGTGCAATCATATGAGTATGTTGCCTTTCTTCATATTCGGCGAGACATGGGAGCGAGCTCATATCGATGTCATTATGCCTCAAATACTGACATTTGTTACCAGCATGCTTGTGTAAAGCGGAATTCTGCTACATTTGTGGTCAAAAGTGGAAAAGCTGCGCATGCCCCTTCGGAGACGAAGACCAGCTTCTTAACCGCAACGATGCTGTTGTCGTACCTGCCGCTGCCGGAAGACCCAATGCGGGAAGGGACAGACACCTGGGACGAAACGTTCGGTGCCGTCATGCCGAGTGGACCTTTCGCCGCGGTATGAACGAATGTGGGCAGTGTCATGACGTTCTCCCAGCGTTCATCTTTGAGTGCGACGGTTGCGGCATACTGGCCTGTTACCGTTGCAGACACGGTCGTTTTTGAGATGCCCACTGTCGCGTGGAGTCCCTGGCTCTTTCTCTTCAGTCGAGCCCAAATACTACCTACCTAGGTAGGGGTTGCGAGATGTTCGGAACTTGCGAGGTGTGAACCTAGTGGCTAGGAGACATGGAGGGCCTTCATGTGGAAGTAACGTTGCGTATCTTGGGGGACAAAGGCAGGGACAAATGATGAAGGTGATGGTGTGTGCGTGTGGTGTTTCTGGCAAGGAAGGAGTTGGGTGGCCATGGTTGTATCGCTGTTGACTCCCTCAATCCTTCGACTGCTCTGTCCGTGATTGCATTCGCGATTGCCTCCGACCATCAGCGGTCTTCAGATCATCTCTGTTCCCGGGCACATATTCGTGTGTTGCATACCGCTGAATCTCTTGCTCGCGGATTTGATCACCCCTACCAGAACCAAGAGTCGTCCATCTAATCCATCAGTGACAGGTGTCCATCTTACCACTCCAGCCGAGTATACATCATTCAACATAACTATGAGCGGCAATCCTGAAATTCCTACACGGTACGGCCCCTTTGGCCACTGGTTGCCGCCTCTGCCGCAGCCGACCGGCAATCTGAACGGTTACAAGTCTCCCGCACAAGCATTTGGGAACAGAACCTGTGCTTACTGTCAAGCTAAGGGGTGCGCCGTCGAATGCAAGTCCTGCAGTGGGGCCTCCGTCCATGCTGGGAAAATAGAGATTCGGGTTTGGTACTGTAGCCTTGAATGTCGACAGCGTCATCTCCCCGAACATGCCAAATCGTGCTACAATCGGAAGGCGTTCGCAAAAGCGGTGTACCTGTTCTCGGATATCTGGAATGTGTATCAATAGGAGACATACCACCTCAGCCCGGTTAAGTTTTACTCGGAGGGAGAGAACGGCTACATAGACCTCGCTATCGATGATACCATCCCCGATTCGCGCGGTTGGCAAGGAGAAACCTACGATGTTGTATTTCCGGACGACATCCACATGCCCGAGAACACATCTTGGCTCGCCAAGCAAGCAATCTTGTTCGACCACCAATCCATTGACGTCTAGGAAACGGGCTCGGCATTGGTTCGATATCTTCTAATGCGTGGGTTGCGCTGCCCATGAATATCTCCGACGACAGTCCGCTAACCAAGCAGTTCAAACAGCTCACTGTGCACAACTGGAGGAAGCCTACGTCGTTCCGAAAAACCCTGCAAAGGTAGTGCGCTGGCATGCAGGCCGAAGAACCGTTCGCGAATACATGGTTCTCCGAGCTACCCTGGAGACGGGCGAGCAGTTCGTCGTCGACTTTACACACTATCAATGGGGATGGTTAGAATCTCTGTACGACTGGAACACTTTCGTCGAGATGCGTACCAGCTTTGTCATAGAAATTGCGCCCATCGGCCAGTGGTGCGGTGTCACCTGCCAAGCAAGAAACATCGCACCTGTGCCCAAGAGCTACGACTTCGGCATCGTGATATTGCGCAAGGGGATCATGAAAGCCGTGGTGGAGAGGCTCCACGAGTTACTATTCCCGTATCCAGACTGGGAAGCCGTTGTCGGTTTGTCTCTGGGCACCTTTCTCACCGAATGCGACGATATATGTCATGAAATCGAGCATATTATTCGGCACACTCAACTCAGGTCTGGCACCAAGGGACTCGGACGGATTTACTTCGAGGAAGCCGAGAACTTTTGGAGACAAGGGGGAGATGATCTTTGGAGGACGGCTTCGTGGAGGCACAATGTAACGGTAAGGTCCGGAGCAGTCACACGGCACAAGGATGTTTGGCTCTCGGAGTCGGAGTACGATGAGCATCATGGCGATATCAACGCCCTGAAGAAGACTTGGGCAGGGAGAATGCAGGCGACGGTTTTCACGCTAGAGGACAACTTGCGGGCTTCAGCTCTGTCCAACTCGACAGTCCCTCGCTAATTAGTGTATTCATCGACCGTACATACATCAATGTGAGCAAGGTATACTGATGATACCTGGTGTCCTTTTCGGCGGTTTGAAGAGTGACTGGTTGCGGTGTCTCAATAAACTCTTCCCGCTTACATCTCGGCCACGAGGACCCAGATCATAATCAACTTGAATTATATGGCTGTGGCACTGCCTCACAAGCGAGGGACCCAGAAATAAAGATACCTAGGTATTTTTAGTTACCGTGCAGGGATTCGTCTCTCCAGCCAGGGTTAGACCTGGAGTGGGCAGTTCCACAGTGCCATAAGAGACCTTCTAGAATTCGGCTAAACCTGAGCGGCGGATCGATAGCTCAGCGGTAGAGCGAGAGATTGCAGATCTCTAGGTCCCGTGTTCAATCCACGGTCGGTCCTTCCTTCGCTCCTGTTTTGTTTTGGTTTGCGAATTCTTCTGAAACTTTTCTTTTTTTCCTTTTTTTTCTTTCCGGCGGGTTGCCCAAGGCGAATGAATGTCAACAGCTTAAAAAAAATCTAGGGTTGTTGCACATCTTTACAATTAGTTCCCAATGTGTGGAGTTTTCTATCTTATCCCCTTTCTGACTGACGCTCGAAGCTACCTTAGGTACAGTACCTTATCTTGGTGTTACATGTGCCCTCCTCGTTCTCAAACATCTGCTTTTGAAGGCGATTTCTTCTTCCGAATATCAACCCATCCCATTCCCCAAGACGAAAAGAAAGCCAAGGCAGATGATGCACAAGCAAGAAATAAGGGCGCGGTAACTGCCTTGGCGTATGCTGTCAAAACTCCAGGCAAGTCAGATGGGCCGACAAAGGAACGGAAAGCTGTTGCGCCAGCGGCGACAACTGCCTGAGCGTCCACGTGGGGTGCATATTTCCCTAGGTCGGACTTGAGCAGCTCGTCGAACATAGTGTTGCCGACGACGACGAAGATTGCAGTGCCCATGAGTTGGGCGAAGGTCTGGAAGGCCTGGCCAACCGGTAAGTCTTTGGGTTTGACACGGGCTTGAAGGGCAAGGATTGACATTTGCATGCCAAGACCCCTGCCTGCACCGGCGAGAATTTGATATCCAATCCAAGTTCCTGTCGAGGTATTCGGCTCGAAAGTGCCTAGCAGGCCGGCACCGATGGAAGCCAAAATGCTGGAAGCAAGAGCCCAGGGCAGGTAATACCCAAGTTTGCCGACTATGCTCAATTAGCATACCGTGCGACACAGCTCACTTGGAGATATGGAAACATTGGTCGCTTACCAAGAAAGCCAGAACTCACAGCTGTTACAAGCTGGCTCAGAATGCTTGGGAGAATGTAGATACCGGCTGTGAACGGACTTACTCCCTTGACGGCCTGGAAGTAGATGGGAAGGAAAAAGGCACAGATGAACAGGTTGGTGAAGACGAACATCTGCGTAAGGGCGGACGACCAGACGACACGCTGTTTCACCAACGAGAAGGGAATCAGAGCGGAATCGCCCTTGTAGGAATTCCAGAAGCCCCAAGCAACGAAGGTACCTGCACCTCCCAAGAAGAGCCCTATAATCGTAGCCGACTTCCAGGGTTTCTCGTTACCACCCCACTGCAGGGCCAAGAGTATCTGGATGGATGCGCCGGCAAACACGGCGAAGCCAACGAGGTCGAGGTAATGATGGAGCTTGGGCAGGATATCGCGCACTTTTGGCTTCGTGATCTGGTCGGGGATACGAGTGAAGACCAGGAGCACGGACACGAGACCACCGATGGGGAGGTTGATATAGAAACACCAGCGCCAGGTAGTGTATTCGGTGAACGCTCCTCCAATCAGGGGCCCGCATACGACTCCGAGCTGACAGACTTATAGGAAGACGAGAAATTAGTGAAAAACAGTCGGACAATACACACATGTCTGGGTGGACTTACAACCCATGATAATGCCCATCAGAGCTGCTCTCCTGTGCAGTGGTGCAGCTCCGGCTACGATGGTAAAGGCGCCGTTCATCAAGCCCGACATTCCCAGCCCGGCCACGGCCCTCCCAATGATCAACATAGTCGAGGAGGTAGAGACGCCGCATATCAGAGACCCGAGTTCGAATAAAGCGAAGAATGCCAAGAAGGTGAACTGGTCCAAATGCGTCAGTACAGTGCGGCAGTGTAAACTGTCATGACACAAACCCCATCGTATCAGCAAACAAGAATGTACTGACCTTGTTGTCGAAATAGGTGTACAACTTTCCGGATAGGGGCTGAAGTGCAGCCGCTGCCAGTTGATATGCACCGCCATACCAACCGACGTCCGGGAGAGAATGGAAGTGGTCTGTGATCCTAGGGATGGCCTAGAGCATCCGTGATGTTAGCCAAGTCCTCGACCACTCTTTCCAAGATTTGTCCCTTACAGTGGCAATGATAGAAGTGTCCAACAAGACAAGGAAGCAAACCAGGGTCACGCATGCTATAACGAGGACCAGCTGCAACCCCTTGAGATACTGGGGTTCATTTGTGGGGATAGGGGTGATAGCGTTCTCTTCTCGCGGCTTTTCGCCGAATGTCTTTTCCGTTACCCATTGACCTTCGTCTGCTGTAGACGTAATGGTCTCATCGGACGTGTCATTGGCAGACGAAGGTCGTGACACGGGCAGCTTGTCCGACGGGGCGTCGTGAGTGTTCATGTCGAACTCTTGTGTGCTCAGTTAGGGGCTGCGATAGGGAAAGCCAGGTTCTTTGAGGGTGCACTGGTTGTTCTTATATATAGAGATATCTTATCCGGCCTAGATATTCAGAGGAACATAACCTCCCGTGCTTAGTACCAAGGTTGTCTGAGAGGCGTATATAGATTTGGACTTTGCTGAATGGGTGCAGACAAGAGGAACCAGGCCTGACGTGCAAGGCGGTAAGTGACTGCCATGTTCTTATAACAACGAGAGACAGCATCATGGACAGTCTTCCCGATGGCATCGGACACACGGCCCCCAAGGCAGCCGTTTTCCCCAGCCGCCCTGCATTCATTAGAACGGGTGGTGGTCAATACATAGTAAGGAGGTTACCTAATCCAAAGAGGGAACAGCTCAACTTGGGTGGTGTAAAACGGAAGATGAGCGAATTCCGTGCCCGAAATCCGGTGTGGTATGTCAGCACGGCCATCCTTCCGTTAGCTTTCAACCTATCACAGACCACCTCAGGGACGGCACAAAGAGTCGGCGCCGCGGCGGCTTCGAAACATTTCTTCGTATCTCTCGCATTTCTCAGAAAGCATCTGCCAAGCCTGAAATTCGCATGCTGTTGTCTCTCGACTCCTTGTAATAAAACTGTGCTTGGTCGGCCAAAGTCCCGAAGCCCGCTTGACCTTCCACTTGCTTCAAGCCATCTCCCACACACACCATTTCGCAAACTCGCAGTCGGGTCATCTGCATCTCCGCTTAACTCCGTTGCTCAGGCTGTTGCCGTTTGTTTACGTCGGCCACCATACCTCCTTTAACTCCACATAGCCCCGCTACTTACGTACACACCAGAACTGCAGAACGAGGTGACATGTCCGGGATTGAGGCACCGGCCGGCGGCCACCCGGCTCCGTATGGCCGGGCCTGCGTCAACTGTGCCCGTGCCAAGTGTCGATGCATCTACCGCATCGCCGATGCCAGCTGTGAAAGGTGTGATCCTTTTCCTACGTGAGCCGGTATCATTATCTCGAGTTAACAAAATACTTGCCTTGTTGACAGATGTCACCGGCTCAAAAAGCACTGCGAGCCGTCTGTCACTGTGAGGAAGCGCAATGGGAGGCGCCAAACCGGATCGAGGACAGCTCAATTGGAGGAGAAGCTGGAAGACTTGGTCAGCCTGTTGCGGAATCAGAACACCGCCGGGAAGCCACCAGCCGCTGGCCAAGCGGTGTCGATAGCAATGCATGAAAGCTCGCGTCTGGATCAGTGGGCGAGTACTCCGGCACCCAGTCATACCGAGACTGCACCCACTGGGAGCAGTGACGATCGGAGTGACTCGAATCCCGCCGCCGGCGCTTCCACCGGCGGCCCTCAGACCCCTGCAGCTATATTCGGCGCGGCCTTCAGCCCGGGCCTCTTCAACCACCAGACAACGGTTCCTGTTCCAATATCGTCCATGATACAGTCCCCCTGGATGCCAACTATACCAAGAGAAGCCGAGGAGCGGCTGACGCTCTTCCGGGATCGGTATCTACGATGTTTTCCCTGTATCTATATCCCACCTGATATGACCTCGGAGCAGCTTCGCGAGGAGAAACCTTTCACATGGTATACTATCATGATGATGTCGTGCCAGACGTCCAGCCTGCAGTATGGCATGGGCTCAGTGTGGCAGAGGGTCATCTCCCAGAAGATTGTCATTGAGCACGAGAAGAACATAGACTTACTTCAGGGGATGGTGATATTTTTGGCGTGGTCAGTACCTCTCCTCCGGAACGCAAAACCCGTGTATCCAATTGGAAAGCTGAGCATGAAGCTATCTAGGGCGCAATACCACAAAAAGGACAGGCCATATCTCTCCATATTCACCCAACTCGCTCTTTCCCAGGTCTACGATCTCTCCCTCAACAAAGTGGCAGGAGAATCTTCGGCTTTCTCCTGCTTCAAGCCAAGTGCGTTCAACCAATATCTTGGCCACAGAGAAAGGACAATGGAGGATAGACGCACTGTCCTGGCCTGCTTCTACATCACCTCACAGTTCGTCATCTCAATGCTTGAAACTGGACTATAAGTGCTTTGGCTGACTAGGCGCTTATCCAGAATCGCCTTTACGCTTAAGAAAATGGAGGGCCTACGATGGACAGCACATATGAACGACTGCCTGAACTTCTTGAACGAGCACCCTGAATGGCCCGGAGATCAGGTCTTGGCTGCACAAGTCCGGGTCCATCTCGTCGTAGACCAGTTGAGCTCAGACGGCACTGTTCTGCCACCGTACTATCAATTGGCAGCTTTGTCGTCGCCCATCGACGCGGCCAAGAACCAGTTACCACCGGGCCTCGAAAACAATGGTTAGCCTCGCCTGCCCCGGGTACCGTATTCGAAATCCATTAACCTGATATAAACGCAGAAATAATTCGAATACAGTTGCTCTACAGTGAACTTGCCATCCTCGAGAATAGCCTCGGTCGAACCCCTTACAATCCGAAGAAGCCAGACTTACGGCGATACGAGATTCTCTCCAGAACAGCAGACATTGTTAAACGCTGGTTCGACATATTCTTCGTCTTGTCCAAGGCGGACTACACGGCCCTTTCCTTCGCGTTGTGGTGCCAGCTAGCGCACTGCGTCATGTCTTTATATAAGTTATCAGTTTTGGATGAACCAGCATGGGACAGGGCCGCTCTGCGTCGCGACATCGACGTCATCGAAGTCTGCGACCGCATCATCCGCGATATGGACGCGGCCGGTGCCTACCGACGGCAGAGCAGACCTGAACCGACCACGACAACACCATCTCAGTTATCCCCTGATACAGACATGTTCATCGCATGCGCAAGGATGATTATCGCCATGAGGAACGGCTGGGCGTCGGAGCTAGGGGCGCCGCAAATAGACCCAAATGGTCCTGCCCCAAATGGACCGCCCTATGATAATGGTTTTGTCGACAATATCACTACTGGTCCTTTGGCGGTGCCTACCAGTTTTCTAGACGATACTTGGTTGACTGACATATTCAACATATCGTGGGAGTAGTTCTCCGGGGGTCTAGGGCTGCAATGATTCCCGCAAATGATAATCAACGATCAATGGACAATTAACGACCCTCTGCCCACCCGCGCACGGAGGCCTCGAAGATACAGATCCATACATCTCCTGGTATTGCGGCCTGCCAGGCCCATGGGGGTTGTATGACATCACATTCGGGGGTTGTTGGTTAACTATGCTTTTGATCAAGCCCTCTTTGCTCGCGAGTCTCGCCTGTCACCAAGCAAGCAAGGCTCAGAGTCAGAAATATGAAGCGAGCGTACCCCGATGTGTACTGCAGCGGGCGGCCGACGATCACAATCGCCATGACACGAGAAGGCGAGTTAACTTCCAACCACAGCCTTGATGTATGGTCTACTCATTTCTTTAAGGCAGCCTTTTATTCAAATTGACGAGGACCTGCGTGAAGCCGGGTCCGAAAGCTCGCAGGACGGCACTGGCATCCGGCGGCACCGGCACATCCTTCTCAGCCTCGAATGCAAGGAAGCTGGTCTGCCAATTATCTTTCGGCCCCCCGACGCCTGCTTTGCCTAAAGCCGTGTTGGCTTTGACATCCTTGCCGGTACGGAGCTGTCCTTCCGGTGTGGCCGGCGTGACTATGGTACGGTCCAGCAACTCCTGCCACCGGCAGAGGAACATGCCTGGTCCATTCATACTAGCCGCTCGTGTGGGTGTGTTGGTCCCGGATAATGACACAGGCGTACTGGCCCCTGTACTACAGGTACCAGTTTCAGACCGTCTCGGCGTCGTTGTTCCCGATTTGCTTATCATTCGTTCGCTTTGGTCCGTATTGTCAATCACGCGCTGCATCCGTGCAGTCGAGAGACTTTCGAGGTCGTCGAGGTACTTGGCATGGGCGTCAAGAATGCGGAGAACCTCTGTCCGACTCTCGATCGGAAGATTTGTATAAATGCTCTGGAAAGCTGATGACATATCCCCCGCACCTGTCTGTCGCGGCTCCGCGCCCTTGGCTGAGGTGCTTTGGCCACTCTGACCTTGAACATCTCGTTCTGAGGTCTGTACGCCATCACTTCCGGCGCCTTTGCCCTGCCGGAATTCCTTGATGGTATCTTTCGCCCAGGCGCGGCACAACTCGCGGATATCGGGGCACTTAGCTGCGAATTGGTGGACCCAGTTGTAAAGCAAGTGTTTATTTCGCTGGAGAAGGCGTACGTAGTCTTCCACAGATGGGGTATAAGGGACAGTAACAGTCTTCTTACCACTGCCTTGGCTCTTCTTTGGTCTACTGGTACTGATGAAGTCGTTGAGGAAGCTTTCCATGGCAGAGAGATGCTCGCGGATGTCCACTTTCTCGTGAATTCCGCGAATGATTGGCTCGAAGCTCTCTACCGCATCGCGAAGTGCTTGTGTAAATAGGTCTGGGTTTTGGCGGCAGAGAACCCTCGTAATCCGCTCACGATCTCGGATCGCTAGGAGGGCCGAATAGTAATCCAAGCACTGCGAATGCTGTGATTCGGAGAGGGATGATAGCAGATTAGGTCTGGTGTTCTGAAATATCGTGACGATAATCGACCGAGATTTCTCTTGGCTGAGAGCTCGCATTGCATCGTGCTGATCACGAGATGTTTCGATGTACTGCTTGATGACACTCAAATGCTCTTTTGATGGCCCACCTTTAGTCTTCTCAATGCGGTCTGCCGACTTGCGGAAGTCGGAGCTGTCCCAAGACAGGACGAGAGTGATGATCCTACACGGGGTTAGTAATGGCTATTGTCTTTACGCAAGGAACAAGAGAAAAGGCGATCGCCTACCTTTGCAAGAGGTTCACTCCGTCGTCTGCATTTGACGTCAAGCCAACCCAGTTCGAAAAGGCGCCAACGCTCAACTTGGCAAGTAGAAGTTTTACCATACCGTTTATCATGGTCGCTGCATTGCCGATGCGGAGGGTTTGCTTGATCATGGAATAAGGGACCAACTGATGGACATTCTCAACCAGCTTGAGTAGGTACCGTCCCTCTGATGAGAGCACAAAAACATGGTGCATAAATGTCGCCAGGCTACATCCGTCAGCCACATTGCAGATATGACGGGTTCGGGGGCAGACTTACTGTACAATAACATAATCGGAGGCTGTCTTGATGGCAGGGGAGTGATGTTCGAGGGACTCCTTGAGAATGGCGCAGTCAAACAGCTCGTCCACCAAGTCGCCATAGACGAGTTCATGGACCGCATCTTCCCAAGCCTTGGACAAGTCGTCGGCATTCGAGGCATCGTATGAGCGACCCAGATCTCGCTTGGGTCCCTTGGGAAAGCCTCCGAGGGTGCCGCGGAGGAGGGTCTCCTGGATGACAGATGCGACGGTAGCCAGGGTCTTTCTAGTACCCACAGCACCCTTGTCGTAGCTCTCTGATAGCTCGGCTTCGGCAAGCTTCACCAGAATACCCTGCAGCCTGACACTCCAAAAATCGGATGACAGGTCCCTGACTCCGGGAAGTGGTAAGACTACCGACTTAAGAAAGGACGCCAACAGAGGTGCAGACGAATCGGAGGCAAATCTCCGCTCGGAGGCAGGGGAATCCGAGTTGAGCACAAATGGACGGCCGTAATATGCGATGGTTTTGGGATACTTGAAACTTTCAACCTCGGCGTATGTATGATAGTGAGTAAGGACGTCAAAGAGGGCGTGGAGTTGGGACGGATTGAGGACCGAAGAATCAGCAGAAGCCGCTGCAGGTAACCCAGCAAGAGAGCACGTCTCGTCTGGTCCTGGCCGGTCTCCTTTAGATGCCGTCGAGTCAGCAAAGTTGGTTGAGTCGTGAGACTGCGACGGCACTGCCGCAGCCTTGATCGAGCTGGACCGCTGCGGAATGAGAACTTTGGGCATTGTGTTCACCTGGGTTGAACTTCTCTAGCAAACTGATGACTCGGATGAGCTGCCATCGGCAGCAGTCGAGTATGCGAAGCACGTAAATGAGGTAGCTGCACGCCAGCTCAGCTTATGGGACTGTAGGTAGGAGCGACCAAGGTAGCTTTGACGTCACGGTTTCCCTCTTTCGGATCTTGGGATGCGCGGATACGCTAAACCATGCCCCACTTGTAACCCTGGACTCAGAGCGGCCCGCCGACACCCCTTGCATCCATCCGCCAATGCCGAACTACGTACGTTCAATTCCATGTCTGGCCTAACCTTATCTTCACCACAAGCGCGCTTTCTGCAGCTCCAACAACACAGAGCTCTTTGAACGGACTGCTGTATTTGCCGAGTGTGGGCCAGTTCATGTGAGAGGATGCTTGTGCTGCGCAGAGTATGCCGGTCAACACTTTGACACGCAGGTCTTCGTATTCGTTCGAGTTCTATTTCTCTCCTGTCTCCGAGAACTCAACCTCTGAAAGAAAGAGGGACTTGATAGCTGTGCAACGGCGGCTGGTCAGTTTTGCATCCTCAGTCATCTCACCGTTTCCCATGCTTCATGCTAGCGTGCTCGGTCTAACAGTATTTCGTTTCCTTGGTTGTCCCGCGGGGTGCTCCACGACTCGACAGAGCTGCTGTCGAGTGACAGCCCGGAAGTCCTTGCAGTCTGTCGAGACCTTGGCCGTAGCACTCGTGGGTCGATTGGCCGACAGAACAACACCATGCCAGAGATGCCCCCAAGCTTTGGAACGAAGACTTGGCAAGTTTTGCGGGCACGATGGAGCCCGTGGCAAGGCCATTCGAGCGTGGGAAAGCTGCTTCTTTATGACTTGTGGTTCGTTCCCACGGCGAGTTCTGCAGACCAAGCAGGTCTGGTGCTTAAGCTTTCTGACATGACCCCCCTGGCATGTCATGGGAATTCGGACACTTCGATGCAGCGATGGCACTCCCCGTCGCCGGCTCCTCCTGTTCGACTAAACTGGTCCGATGTATGAAGGACTCTGTGCTCGTTCCTTGACGGGGCTACGATAAGGCTCCATGTCCACGTACTGCTTTATAATGATGATCGCGGCGGTCTCCCTTGGCTGACATCCTCTCTTTTCCCCTACCTGTGGCCTCTGTTTACATTGCTTTGTATTTTCGAGCACAACAAGATGCTTCCCCTTGTGGTACCCGCGTTGCTGGCCACTTGGTCGGCGCCATTGGTGTTTGCTTTGACTGTGCGCCACGATTCCACCTTCACCCCTGATCATGTCCTCCGCGTCACGAATCAGAATATTGACGTCGCATGCGATCAACACCTTAGCGTTATCGTTAATGGATCAACGCCAGGACCTGCCCTCCGACTAGCTCCTGGGACTGCGAGTTGGATCCGTGTCTACAATGATGTCGAGGATCAGAATCTTACCATGGTATGTCTCCCGTCGTCGACCGTACCGAGATTTTTGCCCTGACCGCAGCAGCATTGGCACGGCTTGGCACAACGAATGGCCCCTTTCTCTGATGGGAGCCCCCAGGCCGCCCAGTGGCCCATACCGCCGGGGCATTTCTTCGACTACGAAGTCGAGACAGCTCTTGGGGACTCCGGGACCTACTTCTTCCATTCCCATACCGGTATGCAAGCCATGAGTGCTTGTGGTGCTCTGATCGTCGAGGACTGCGATTCGCCGCCATACGACTACGACGATGAGCGCATACTTCAGTTCAGTGACTACTCCCCGCGTTCTGATGGCAACGGGGGAGGAGGCAGGGGGCGAAACACCGACGCGATCCTGCTGAACGGCCAGGGCCTGAGACCGGGGGACAAGTCCGATGGAAGTGACAGCTGCTCTCTGGCAGTAATCGATGTAGAGCCATCAACTACGTACCGTTTTCGGTTCATTGGCGCGACGGGGCTGTCGCATCTCATCATCGGGATCGAGGAGCACCCCGACCTGACGGTCATCCAGGTGGATGGCGGTGAATATGTCCAGCCGTATCCGGTTGAATACATTCAACTGGGGTCCGGCCAACGCTATGATGTTTTGCTGACCACCAAATCTGAGGAAGAGATTGAAGCCGACGGCAAGGATACGTACTATATTCAGTATGAAACCCTCGACCGCAGTTCAACCCTGCGCGGCTATGCTGCTCTCAAGTATCTGACAGCTCCGGGAAAGGGAAAACGTCAACAGTTCAGGCCCGGACGTCAAGAACGTCAAGGACGTCAGGGATACTCGTACAGTCCATCGTCCAGCTTTGATCGCTCGGACGATTCAGTGGACCCCAGCATATTGCAACCTCCCTCGAGTCCGCCGCTCAGCTTGCCCTCCGACAACAACGAATGGCTTGAGTATTCTCTCGAACCCTTGTTTCCCGATCTCAGCGTCTGCCCCACACTTGCTGAGGTCACTCGTCGTATTGTCATTGACGCCCAGCTTTTGATATCGGGCAGCTCAGATGATACGGTGTGGCAACTTGCTGGTCTGTCCTGGTCTGACGACGACCAGCCGATCCCGCTTCTCGTTGACATCTATCAACGGGGACAGGACGCCATTCCCGACTACGAGACTGCCATGAACAACTACGGCTGGGACCCGAACACCAAGGCGTTCCCCGTCCGCATCGGTGAGGTTCTCGAGATTGTTATACAAAACACGGGAGCAATCAATGCGGACGGCAACGACCAGGGGAGCGGCCTCGTCGAAGCGCATCCATTCCACATCCATGGCCAGCACGTCTGGGACGTGGGTAGTGGTGACGGAACCTACGACGCAGAGGCAAACGAAAAGAAGATCAAGAACCTACGGTGGAAGCCTGTAAGACGGGACACTTCGATGCTATACAAGTTCCAAAACACCGTCGACCCCGGTGCTTTCGCTGGTTGGCGGGCGTGGAGGATTCGAGTTGACTATGCTGGAGTGTGGATGCTCCATTGCCACACTCTCGGTCACATGGTCCATGGTAAGTGATTTGGACTCTTGCTCTTGCCCTGTAGCGGCGGGTTGGTTGACTTATGATCGATATAGGGATGCAATCTGTTTGGGTGAACGGCGATGCCGAGGACATTATAAAAATTCCGCTGTCTCAAAGCTCAGGATATCTAGAATACGGGGGCGACGTGTACGGGAATGCGACCAAGGATCCGGTTGTCTATCAAGCGTTTGACGGTTCTGCGCAGTGTGCGATGACCACTAGGCATAGGAGACACTAGGGCCTGACCTCCGTCTTCCTCGTGGCAGGGTCAAATTGGCCACCACGTTCGCACATTGCACACGGATAGGCTTCAAGTTGAGACTTATTACTGTCAACAGTCTCGACCATCCTCGTCCTTCCTGTCCAACAAGGCAACCCGGACTGACCTCTTCCCACACCCACACATACAATCCCACATCACCAGCTCACTCTGCAGGGTTCTTGACCGAGAATTCATATATGAGCAAGTGGTGTTGCGCAATTTAGTAATAATGATGTTGACGATGGAGAGAGGCCCTGTTTACGGATCAGCGACGAGCGGAATGCGAAAGCGAGTTGTTTGTCTTTTTTTCTCCCTGCCATACATATATGTTACAATTGGATGTTAGATGTAGTCCTAATTCCTGCATTTCTCTGTTACTCCACACGTATACCTACGTGTCTAGTAGTAGGTATTCTTTGTACATACGTACTGTACATTACAGCTACAGGTTGACAACACTGTACTCGTGGCGGTGCGCTGAACAGCCACAGTACTACACAGTAGGTACGATACCTCCCCTGACGCTCGGACCACCTAGGCAGCTCCTCCGTGGAGCCTTCCTTATTGACGCGCTGCGGCCAAAGTTAAAGTTCACCCATGATAGTCGAAGTGTCCTGTCACACCTTTCAACCCACAACCATTTTCAGTTTCCCGTCGCTCCCTTTCAGCTTGCCTTTCTCCCCAACCGCCCAGACTTTTAAAGTCCCATCTTTGGCCAGACCTCACCTTCGTCTCCGTTTGTAAACAAGAACGCGGCGGCTCTCCACGATGACACGCGCCCAGCAAACCATCTCAATTGCGCTCCTCGTGAGCTCGGTATGTCGCATTTGAAGACGCTACCTCACATACCATAGCTAATCACTACTCGTGCAGCTCTACCTCTCTCTATACCTTGAGCTCATTCCTCTACCCGCCGTGGTCCAGAAAGACATTGTCCCAGTTGTACGTTCATACCAGTTCCCTCCCTCCCCGCCCCGACGGGTACTCACTATTGATGAAATGCCATGGCAACTAACGCACGTTTTAACGCAGCTCCCGTTCTGGCTCCTCGTAACGTTCGGCGCCTATCTACTCTTCCGTCTCGGCTGGGGTGTTCTGACCTTCAACGACGTGCCCGAAGCACACAAGGAGATCATGACAGAAATTGAGTTGGCGAAGGCGGACCTACGCACTCTTGGCGTTGACGTTGACTAGCTCGATTCGCAAACATGAGGCCGTGCGGAAATTCTGGTGTTATTGGCGTCACGAGATATTGGGTCCTGGTCATGAGAGAGAGAGCCAGCCATACATATATTGGGCATAGGTGGAAAAGGAACGACGGAGGCACCAAAATAATATGCAGGTCAATGTCGACACGCCTACGTCCCTATACCCGTCCGGTGTTTGCACCAAGACAAGTCGTGCGTGATGGCAACGCCCCAGTCGCATGTTCTCTGCGCCAAATCCCATGCCCAGAGACCCAGAAACCTGTTAACAACCCAATATCAGCCGCCGCCCACAAGGACTCATCCTTCCTGATCTCCAGCCAGCAACGTTACAATGGTCTCGACAGCGGGTACAACGCCTCCGCCTCGCCGTAAAAGTTTATCAAATAGAGCGGTTATTCCCGACAGAGTAGTCCGTCCGCCTGCGCCGTGCCCTATATCAAAAGACGTTAGCCAGAGGGCACATATCTCCGCCAGTAAGGCGACATTGGAGACAAGTCTTACATTTCCCAGGTAAATTGGCCAGAGCCCGGATCTGACTTGTCGCTTCTCCAGTCCAGTCGAATTCGATGTGCCACTGCACTCTAAGTATCGACACATTTGTGTCAGTCGTAGGCACCGACTCTCCTCCTTGCGCCAAAGATGGAACCGGAAAGTCCATCCATAAGCGCCCCATATAGGGTAGCAGGTCGTCCGTGTCGACTAAACCACTGACCCAGTCGGTGCTTCCATCACTCTCGGAGTCGTTTCCCCCACCGTCTTGAAAGTGCTCGTCTACCACACTGCCAACTTTCTGATTCTGCTTACGGCCTTTTCTGGCCGATCTAACACGTGCAGCGGTTCGAATCAGGGCGTCAGGGGTGCCGAGTTCACGGTCAAGAGTCCGCCAGACCTTAGCACGGCGGATAGCGACACGAAGCCAAGAGCCCATGGCCCAGGTTAGCACGCCCACGTTGCGTGATAACGCATTCGACGATGCCTCTGGTTCAGCGAGGATCTTAACAATAAGAGGCGACAACTCGGCTGCGGCCGATGGCGGGTCGATAGAGGGCACGACGAGGGAGGTTATGGCGTGAGTCTTTGCATTGACTGTCATATCAATGCGGGTCGAGAAAAGGCCGGGTGCAGAAGCAGACTTGGCAGTTACGGAGTGATGCTGAAGGAGAGCTGCATCGTTTCTGGCTTCATCGTTGGTGGCGTCCCTGGCCAGATATGGATCGATGGTGATGCGTGAAGTAAACATAAGAGGCGTAAATGCCTGAAGAAAGGGCAGTGCTTCCTGGCCAGTCAACGGTAGCGGGTGGTGAGATATTGGTTCATCTTCCGGCTCGGCTGTTGAGAGATCTTCCCGAAAGAGTGTCGGAAGTGTGGAAGATGGCTTGCCGAAAGGCAGGAAGGCTCCGGGGTCCAGTGCAGCCGAGAGCCACGCTGCTGATGGACTCGCTGGAAAATCTTTAGTCATGGGTGCTAGGTGCCGTTCAAGAACGTCGAAGATGTCGCCCCTGTTCCCTAGCGTCACCGCCTCTTTCTTATAGAGTTGCAAGCGCCGTATCCGCTCGTTCTCTTGGGCGACTATGTCCAGGTCATGCTCAAGCCGCGCAACTTCGATCCGTAACGCATCGCGCTCCTGTTTCCTCTCTTCCTCCCCGTCAGCGCTCTCTACACCGCGGATAGCGCTTGGCCTCGGTATTGACCTCGCCTTGGCTCCTTTTCTCCTACCACTTTGGATATAATGGGGCTGTACGAATGCCGATTGCGGTTCAGTCTCTGTTGTGGGCAGAATGTGCTCGTCTTCATGTCGAAAGGCGGCTGCAGCTGGCTTTGCTGGGGGCCGTTTTGTCGGGGAGCTTCGGATTCTCTCAGCCAATGCTCTACTCCTTCGTGGACGGCGCGATGGTGTGCTATGTATACCTGTGGGTGGTGTGCTAGCAGCCTGATCCGGGTGAACTGGCGTTGGAGGTAGATCGGGTTCTGGAGGGTCCGGCTCAGGTAAGCCAGCCAGGGGTGATCGCCGCAAAACGCGACCGGCGAAGGGGTCCAGTACATCGTCCTCGTCGTCATCCGGACCTGGAGGGGGTAAAGGACGAGGGTTGGGTTTCGGTGACGTTCGTCTTGGCCGAGCTGCCAGAGTACCTCCTAGTTGTCTTGCAGGCGATCGCAACGGGCGGGCAGCCGACCTTTGATGTAGGCTTGCAGCGTGTTCAAAATCTTCCCTCAACTGTCTATCCAGCTGAGGTGAATTGGCCTCCAGCTGTGGCTGTGAGAGCGCATCTGCTTGGACACCTTCAAGAACTTCACCGGCATCTCGCGCTTTCGCAGGAGAGCTCAGTCTCCGAAGTAAAATGCCGGGGTTGTGCCTGGAAAGACTTGCTTTGGTGGGTGATGCGTAGGAAGCGCGCGTCGATGTTGGCTCGACGTTTTGCGGAGCATCGGCATCGAAATGCTGGAGAGGTGGTGGAGGATCTGGTGGTGTCGTCGTCGTTGTTGTTGACTCGATTGGCAGGGCCGTCAGTGGCGACGTTTTGCGCCGTTTCGGCGCAGAGCTTTCCATGGCCGCTTTCAATGACGTCCTTTCTCAGTCCATAATTGCGACAGGTGTAGGAGCAGATCGTATCGGATTGATGTAAACAAAGGCGTGCGTAGCATCCGATCGAAGGAATGGTTGTATTGTTGCCATCACGTCCCTGGTGTCGCGGTTGAGGTGAGGTACCTAGGTACCTTGCGCCTGACAGTCGAGACGCGTCCCGTTGGAAGCCCCACAGATCTCCTCGTCTTCGCTAATCGGTAAGGGAGCTGGCATGCTGACTCATCCGGATTTCGCTCGCTCAGGGCAGTGGGGTGACAGCACAGGGGTATTGGTGGGGGCAAATGCGCATTGAGACAAACGTCACTTCCAACAACCATTTTCTTGTTCTCGGCCCGTCCCAGCCCCTTGACAGCTCTTGTTATCTCTCAAATGTCGTTTTAGTGTTCCACTCTCGAGGATAACCTCCCTTACGAGCCGGGACCCTCAACCTAGAAGCCCTTCTGTCGAGATGCGTATGACTCTTCTAAACTGTCGCACGCTGAGGTCTTTGACCCAGGTATCGCGCCATGGCCAACCGCGGCGCATGTTCGCAACGCCTCCTATCAAAAGTCAAACACCACCCGAACCTCTAGATGCCTCTAACGAGCAAGCGATGCCCCTCGGGCCGTATTACGACAGCATCATTCACGATCCCCAGCCAATTCCGGACGAAAAACCAGAGGCACCTCCGACATCGATATCCGACGACGCACCGTCACCTTCCTCGAAGACACCACGTGGTCGCAAGCCCAAAGATGACACGTCCAAGAAAGCGACAGCCGCCCCTTCGTCCTCACCACCAATACCGACGCCATCCGCCTCCACACCGCTATCCGGCGAGGCCAAAGCCCGCGTCATCTTTGGCTCCAGCCTCGCCGGTCCGGCAGAGCGTGCAGAACGGCTGGCTGCCATTCGCCGCCACAGCCGCAATGTTGCGGGCGTCCTGGTACCACCGAGACCTGAAGAACCGGATAACTGTTGTATGAGCGGATGCGTCAACTGCGTGTGGGATCGGTATCGCGACGACATGGAGTGGTGGGCTACTGCCAGCGCCGAGGCCGAACGCAGGCTCCGGGCACAAGAGGCCGGAGTCGGGGCTACTGCTGCAGCCGAGAGTGCGAGTTCCAGCCCACCAGCTGTGGGCACGAGTTCTCCCCTTGGGACTCCTGACCGTGGCGCTGCTGAGGCTACAAGCATGGACGATGATGGCGGCCGCTCCATTGGCACTTGGGACGTCGAAAATGTTGCAGGCCAAGGAGCTGGAGGGACCCTAACCAAGGACTTCTGGGACGAGGAGCTGTACAAGAACGTCCCTGTCGGCATTCGCGAGTTCATGAAACAGGAGAAGAGGCTTAAATTGAAACACATGAAGGAGGGCACTCTTGGTGGCTGAGTCAGGCCCTCGTTGCGAAACCATGTCTGGCATCATACGAAGGGATCAGAGCGATGCAGCATAGACTTCATTTTCTTTTACCCGTACAGCACGGTTTCTGAATACCCATTGCCCATCCTTCTTTATATGCCTTTAGGGAGCCGTGGCTTGCCCTACCGTGGTACAAGGCAACGTCTAGCTTGCGACGAATACAAGGCAACACAGAGCCAGAGCTCCATTGCATATGTGCGCGCCGTCTGTACCGTCTGGAGCACTACTGGCCCCTATCTCGCGCCAAAAACGGCATATTGTATCCCCTCTATAACGCCATCCTCGTCTGTCCGCCTAGTTCGCACTTCCGCTCTTGTTCTTCTGCTCGGCTGCTAGCCGGTCGTGCTCATCTATATCTATGGCCTCCCAGGGGTAGCAGATCCACACATCGCCGACGGTGCGAGCCGCCTTGTACCGATCCTCGTCAATCATATCTTGGGGCAAAGTACCCTTCTTTTGCTTGTCCTTGTTCTGTCGACAGACACCGTTAGTTCCATCACCCCGACCACTTACGGTATATCACAATTATATCAAGGGCAGACGTACATGTAGCACGAAGATGCTGAAGTGCGTCTCCTCGTTGGAACCGAGCTTGACCCTGGCCTCCTCCACATCCTTCTCAAGCTCCTTGACGGCATACTCGAGGGTGGTCCGGGTGTCGTCGACCTCGTCAACAATCAGGACGCGCTTGCCAACCAGGTTGTTGATCTCGCCGAGGGCGGTGAAGTCGAGCCACTGTGTGCGTGTAACCTTTGTGCCGGGCTCTTCGACGACGTCGGTGGGGAGGCTCTCATAAAGCGAGAGTCCGATAGCCTGAATGGGGATGTTTGGGCTGCCGGATGTCTTGAGGAAGCTGCGCAGGATGCGCGCAGGCACGTAGCCGCCGCCGCCGATGGCGATCAGCAGCTGCGGCTTGATGGCCGACAGAATGCCGGGAGCGGCCTCCTGGCAGAGCTTGTGGACCTACAAAACCGGAAAACAAGCACGTGTCAGCCCAGCGTCCTGTTTGTGCATTTGCGCTTGCTCGGCGCATCGCCTCAGATGGGGAGGATATTTTGGAGCCCTGACTCACATCGTTGTACGTCACGTAGATCTTCTCAACCATCTTGCCGGTGTCCTAGTCTTCTCTCGGTCAAGGCCAAGGTAGTTCAGATGTGCAGGTAGGCTCGGGTTTGAGAAGCGACCTTGAATGGTCTTTGGACGGGCGGTGACCACCAGAGAGTAGGAGGAAAAAAAGATTTCTCTCCGAATCGAGACACGGCACCCCACCTTTAGCCACCGAAGCCCGCTACGGCAGCGGGAAGTTGGAACCTGGGAAGTGAGACCCTGGACGACTCAAAATTACCCCTCCACCCCACTAAAAACGGCGACAAGTCCGCTTAGCTGCAGGATCCACAACTCGACCACCGCTCCACCCCGGGCCGCCCTCAAATTCCAGGATCCCGAAGCTACGGAACGCTCCCGCTCTGTCACGAATATCTCGATAGTACCGAGAACTATACTGATTCTTCCGTTGGAGGCTGCCCTCAAAGTTCGGGTCACTATGTCTCTGATCTCGACTTCGCCGCCTGCTTGTATGATGTGGGAGCACATCACGCTGTCTTAAGAAGTTAAAAAGCCATCTCGTTTGTCGTCCCTCTCCCTAGGAGGCCAACTAGTTCCAAGTTATATGGCTAACGAGCTTGTACAGAAAGCGGTGGCGTCAACAAATACAATTTCCGAAAGATGGGGTTGGTTTGACTCGGACATGAGATGTGCTCACTAGCTTATTACCGTCCAACCATGAACAATGCTGGTTTTTTGCACCTTTGCGTATCACAGCTCCCTCTATCTCCCAAGACCGGAAGCTGGCCATCGACTAACAATATCTCCCGGTAGAATTCCGCAACCAGATCCAAAACCATCTAGCTGGACACCGAATCTTCCCGGACTCTCGGGCCCTCAGCAAGCTTTTCCCTCCGCCCAACTCTCCGAGTCTCTCGGCGGGAGCCTCGTCGAGAGCTTCGTCGAGACGGATTTGTTACCGTTCTACGTCGCCTGACTTCACTGAGGATGGCCACAATAATCCATAAGCCGCCAAGCACTCCAGCAACAGCAGCATACGCAGTCTTGATCTCATTAGAGGCGCCGGCAATGTGCAAGCCGAGGCCACCATTGATTATGCCCAAGGGAATCAGGATCCGACCGTTCCACAGGTGGAGATAGGACCATATCTGTCTCCGGCGGAGCTTCTTGAACTGTGAGTGGTGAATGAGACCTAAGATGGGCTGAAAGAATAGCGCCGCAAATACGACAAGGCCAATGATGGGGTGGTAGTTGATGGCGCTGATACTCAACTATTTATCCCGCATGGTAAATAAGTGGCAACGGAGTCGGTGCGTCTGATGGATGGATTTCACTTACCAGACTGCCCCCAGCGACCGGGATGCGCACCTCCTTAACCAACCAGATTCCTAGACCGACGGCGGCGATGAACAAGATGTATGCTATCACCTGCGTGATGCCATGCAGCCACAACGCGAACCGTCCCGGAACAAGCCGCATGGCGATGGCTCCGACGGGAAAGAGGACGACAAAGGCCAAGGCTGCCAGAATTCCATGAATGGTTCGGTAGTGTGTTGCCGTGTTGATGTCGAAGCCGACGCCGCCTCTAAAGCCCCCATTCGAAGAGCCGAATCCACCGTCATTCCCAGAGCCGAATCCGGGTACTCCGTCGGGGGGGCTATAACCGGACGGAGGGCCACGGAACTGAGCTGTGACAGTCGTTGCAGTTGCTGAATGTGCCGAGGCGGCATCATGTCAGCGATGGTCAAGGTTCGCGGCCAACAAGTACAGGCTGATGACTTACCGAGACATGTAAACGCGGCCAACTTCATTGTGCAGTAGCCCCTGCTCGGCATAGAGTTATCACCATACATAGTGGACGCGAACGACGAAAAGATAGTCACGGGTTGGAGGAGACGACAAGTTCCTGCAGCGAGGCAATGGATACATCAAGAATTCATGCAACAAGCAAGCGGAACGCTTTTTCTTTGAGATAAAAACAATTGCAGAGGATATTTGAGCAGATATGGGCATGGCTTCAGACTGGCGTCATACAATTCTCGGATAATGGATGGGGAGATGCCGCGCCAGCTGCGATCCGGTGTGTGAGTAGCTATGCTCGGATGCTGCTTCCAACCTTATCGCCAGCACTGCCCGGTCTCCCGCAATTCGAACCCTTGGGTTCCATCGGGCTGAAGCCAATGATTGTCCGAGTAGAAAGAAAGTATACGCAATACAGAAGCTTGGCTGCAATCCCCATTGTTGTCGCTGACATGTTTCGGACTGAGAGCCGCAGCGTCAACCGAAGCTCCAGTAGGAATACGGCCTGACAGCCTGATCGACCGCGTCGACGAGTTGCAGGAGCGAGACAGATGCATAAATCGGCTCGGTATTGCGGGTACATCGGTCGCTTGCCGCCCCCTGATCCCGTCGGCTCCGAGACAAGTCACCGGCATCCGGGTTGAAACTCGACAGAGCTCACCGTTGGGTTTGCGGGAGGATTCCAAGGTGAGAAATAGTGGGTTGAATACCTTCTATTATATTTATACCGAGCATTCTTCAACCAATCCCTCCCTTACCTCGTGTGCTCAGCCAGGATGCTAGCCTCTCCGAGCTGTAAGCTCTATGCTCCGGAGAGTTGAGCTTTATTTCTCATGGCTCCTCCGAATGAATGTACCGTATAATTTGTACAGTACATCAAGCCCACTCGCTCACTTATGTATAAGTTCTTCAAAGCCTTCCCCACGTTTTGTGTGCTACGGTGACGCAACGAACACACATTATAATGATCCATATATTTCCAAAGAGCAAAACCAAGCAATGCGTGGGTATAAAACGCCGCCCAAATGATCGTGGTTCATGCAGACGTGCACATGCAACTTCCTCGCTATGCCGATGTTAATGCGCAGGGAACAGAGCCAAACATTCGAGCACCAGTTCGTCCCGGAGAATATGTGCAGTTTCGGGGGAACAACACGCTCAGCTGGGGCTAGAGCCAAACCATCGACTCCTTCGCTTTTTGGTGCCTGCGGATCCTTCCTTTCCCGCTTGATCCTCCCCCTCAAGGTCAAGTCGATAGCGAACGACACTTCCACGATCGTCATCAAAGCGGACGCGGCGAAAATCTTCTGGAATGAAACAGTCCGGAACCATGTGCCGCATCACCCAGCCCCGTACGCCCCTGCTCGCAGCGTCGATAGCGGCGTATTCTAGCCTTCGGGTCCGATCGCTAGTCCAATAATGAGTTGTCTGAGGAGGCGATGGGTACATCGATGTGACAGAGGATGGGTATTCCTCGTCCAGGCCATGGCTGGTGCCAGTGACGTACGGTGCTGCGGCAGTAGGAAGATTATGATCCGCCATAGCTACACCTGGCGCCTGATCGTGCCGTACTGGCGCGAGTTTGGGAGAATAGTAAGTCGCGTCCTCCCGTTGCTGATATCTTTGACAGCAAGTTGCAGCCCTTACTGGTTGGGTGCTGTCCTGCCGGTCGTAGGCGACAGGCCCGGACTTTGATGCCCTCCGTACCGATGGCCGAATACGTGACCGGGATCCGGACGAAACAACCGAAGTGGAAGACCTCCGTCGAGAGTACGTCTGAGATCTGGTGGGTACTAACGACTCGTAGCCTGAATCTTGACGTTGCATCCCATAAAAAGCACGGAGCGTCTCGGTTTCCTTGCTCGAATCACATGGCACAACAGGTTCATGCTGTGCAGCATGACTGTGGTTGTGGTGGGCGGTGTCAGATGCAATGTTCGCACTTGAGCGCCTGCGCGGATGGGGCGAGAGGCGTGACATGGCGATGTCAGTCGAGTTGCGACATCGGCATCGGTCCGCAAATAAGGACAGCGCTATCGAGCCACGAAGGCAAAGATAGAGATGGAGGAGACGTGAGAGGATTCAAGACAGCTTGTCCGCCTCGACGGCTTTTATGAGATCAAGAAAGAAGAGAGGGGGGAGACAGTTTTATGGAGACTCCAAGCCAAGGAAAGTTGCGGTCTAGAGATCTCAGCGCTTTGGATGTTGAAGCAATAGGAGAATATGAGATTTCTATGCTATCACCACAGCATATGCGGGCCGTCGCGAGCGAATGGCGAATGGCAAGTCTCGGTTGAGCTTCGATGATGAAGGCGACTAGACTCTGGACTAGACCCAGGAGCAAGACAAGCGTGCAAATGGCAAGCCGTATGTATCCGACTCCGGCCTCGACGCAGATGTGTGTCAAATGACCTATGGTTTATGACCGGTCACGTAGGAGGTGACCAGTCCGGTCTGGGTTAGAAAACACATCCGACAGGCACGAGGTGGGAAGATCAATGCCAAGTCTCCCGTCAACACTAAACAGTTGGGAAGAGACAGCAGGCGTGGAACTAACCGCATCACAATTCATCGTCGTCTGTGTAGAACCCCCTACTTGAGTACAGTACTTGCCGTACTCCATTGGCGGCCTGTGCCTTCATTGCTGGTCTCTACCGACGTATGTGTGACAGGTATGTTGTCTTCGATTGAAGGTTGGAAAAGACCTGAAGTGTGAAGACAAGACAGTTACTGCGTAAGAGTCTTTGGAGTTTCGCTCTTCCAGTGGGGTTGTTGAGGGGGGGCTTCTCAAGTTCTCCGCCTCAAGGATCAACCTAACCCCACCACCAACGCCAATTTTTACTTAACTCTCTTTTAGTCAGTCCCACTTGGTTAACGTAAAGCCAAAAGGTACTGACCGCTCTTTCCCACCTGGCCACCACACGTATCGCAGTATAAGGTAAGCAAGCCATTGTAATAGGACACGAACGGAGAGACACCGACCACCGAACTACAGGAAGGGCAAAAGGCTCCAGAAGAAGGAGACACCAATAACCTGCCGTCGGTGCAGGACCTCAGTGCATTTTTCAGCATTCAAAAATCCACGTCGAGACGGCGACCTACTCCGCGCCTCACTGACAAGGAGATATTCTTATATCCTTACTTGGCTCGTGTCAATTGTGACGCTTGAGCATTTATCATGACGAGATCGGCTCCGTAGCCATGGCACGTTACGGCCGATTAGCATAACGGTCCGGGAGATCTTAGCCGCGACCGAGGTGGACGACACAACCTGGCAATCTTCAATCACCACAATTCGTATCAGACTCCTAAACCACCCGCCACAGACACCTACCACAGAAGGTTAAGACCTACCGTCCAAGGTGCTCTCACGAGATTATAACTACAAAGATGACGCACCAGCACATGCAATGGGTCTTACGGACGACCGACACCATAGCCAACCTGGAATATGTTGGTTCTCCAGTCTATACAGAGCTTGGAGACGACCAGGTTCTCGTGGAGATGCGCGCAGCATCCCTGAACTATAGAGATCTTGCGATCATCAAGGTGCGATCATCGGTTTGTCAGTTGCAGCATAGTTGTCGCAATATATGCTCACTGCGCCTGTGCAGGGTAGCTATCCAACCACTCGAGCCGTACCAGACACCGTACCCGGTTCTGATGGCTCAGGAGTGGTCAAGGCCGTGGGCTCCAGCGTGTCATCATTCAAACCCGGGGACAAAGTCATGATGCACCTTGTTCCAGATGCTCTTGATGACTCGCTGCCAGGATTCGATGCGATCAGTAGCGGACTGGGCCAGACTTCTGACGGAACGCTTCGCGAACTGGCCGTCTTTCCACAGCATGGTCTGGTGCGCATGCCCGAAAACATGACGTTTGAACAAGCCGCAACTCTGCCATGCTCAGGACTCACGGCCTGGAACGCACTAATGGGCCTGCGCGGGCGTGAGGTCAAGGCCGGGGATTATGTCCTCGTGCAGGGAACGGGCGGTGTGAGCATCGCGGCGCTTCAGGTCAGTATTCGAGATTAGACACAGCGTGTTCACTATAATCACTACAAGACATAGACATACTGACACCGTGCTGCCGCGTATACTCAGTTTGCCGTTGCTGCCGGAGCAACTGTAATCGCCACTACCGGAAAAGTGGCCAACACAGAGCGGCTTGAGTCACTCGGTGCGTCTCATGTCATCAACTACAAGACGCAACCGACATGGGGAAGCGCAGCCCGGGCCTTTACTCCCAACTCGAGAGGATTTGACCATGTCATTGATATCGGAGGTCATAGTACACTCGAGGAATCCTTGAAAGCCGTCCGACTCGACGGGATTGTTTCCCTGGTCGGACTGCTTGGATCCGACGGTGTAGTGGTCGATATGCTCAGAGCCTTGTGGTCCCTTTGCATTGTCAGGGGTGTCCTGCTGGGCACAAAGGCAATGTTCAGGGATATGGTGAAATTCTGCGAACAGAAAAACGTTCAGCCGACACTGGATGATGTGGTCTTCAACCTCGAAAGAGCATGGGAGGCATATGAGAGGCTGGAGAAGCAGCAGCATTTCTCGAAGGTCGTCATCACAATTCCCTGAAGGATTCGAGATCTATGTCTACCAACTGGGACCAGGGGGTATGATGTCTTGTCTATGCATACCTTGATCCCTACCTTACCTCCTCTACCTTCGGTATTATATCGGAAAGACAGCCATAGCCAGGTGAGACAGTCAGTATTTCTGAGCCCAAAGAGCCCAGAGCATATGTCTACAGCAAGCTCGTTAAGGTAGCCGTCTAGTACCCTCGGTTCTGATGCCCTAGACTAGCAGTTTCATCAGGTGAGTCCTCCTTGATCTCGGAATACACGGTTAAGCTGAGCATAAGTGGACATGCTCCCTCAAACTATTTGAAAGGCATAGAACTATCAGTCTGGCTGGAACGACTCAAAGCTGCTAAAATGAGAGCAATACCTCCCCTCTATACGCCGAAGTTTCCGGAGAAAGGGAAATACTGGTCACCAGGCGTCTGTTTCTCGCCACGATGCGCGACACTTTAGGGTACGATACCTCGGATTGCCAGTAGTGTCTCCGATCTACGAAGTGCCTCTCTCTTTGCGGATTTTCCTATCCCAACCGGACTGTAGTTTAGGGCAGCAAGCGATGCCAATCAAGGGGTTGAGGTAGTACACATGACTACGAGGTTGTAGGTAAGGACTGGGCCCAGCGCTCCCGCTGATGGACGGTGCAATACACTAGTAGATGCAGGAGTCTGCGGGGAAGGTTCCCAATCCCCACGACGTCACAACCACTGCCACGGGATTGATCTCGGTTCTCATCGCTCCTTTACAATTCTGATTACTCTACCTTGCAACCAGCCAAACCAAGATGGTGGCTGGAGGTCAAACAACTACAGGCGAGAAACGGCAACCGGTAGCCATTCCGCTCTCAGACACAGGCGCATGGAAACATGCACTGAGAAGTCGCCGTCCAGTGCTCGCACACCTCAATGCCGATACGACCTGGCTGCTCCAGTTGCCGTATCCATCATCATCACCTGGACCGAACAGTCGAACCCACTTCAATATACTGATAGACCCCTGGCTACGAGGGCCACAATCTGACGTGGCGTCCTGGTTCTCGACCCAGTGGCATGTGGTTCCGCCCAGTATAGAGACCATGGGCGAGCTGAACTCCCTCCTCGCACAGTTTGAGGATACGACACCGGAGGCAGGAGAACCGTATATCGATGCGGTGGTCATTTCTCACGAGTTCACGGACCATTGCCATCAAGCAACGTTGCTGGAGCTTCCGAAGCGGACCCCGATCTTTGCGACGGACAAAGCGGCGGATCTGATTCGGTCATGGTCACACTTCGAGAGCGTGGTGACCTTAGCTGTAGCTTCAGGTGTTCGGTCCAGCTCCAGCTTGCAAGATAGCCTGGGACATCCTCTTCTGCCGCCCTGGGTCGGAATCGGCCGGGTTGTGAGTGAGGACAATGCGCTCTACTACCATTCCGCGGTGTTGATCGCCTTTGTGCTGAACGATAGACGATTGGATCACAGCAAGACGGCAGAGGCGGTCATCTACTCGCCGCATGGCGTTGGGGCATCGGACTTGAGCAGCATCAAGGAGTCGGGCATCCAGACCCTCGCTCTCTTGCATGGCCTCCACGACGTTCGAATCTGGATGGCGAAGCAGCTGAACTTGGGGGCACTCAATGCATTGGAGGCGGTACGAGCTACGGATGCCAGATACTGGATAGCCCACACATGACGAGACCAAAGTAGGTGGCGGTCTGATCTCGTGGTTCTTACAGCGCACAGCATACACGCTACGGGATGCCGTGCAGTCTGAGGATGCCAGGCTTGCCATGCAATGCTCGCGGGCTCTCGGAGAAGAGACAGGCGAGACAGGAGGGAGCAGGATACAGAGTGAACCCGGCTATGACTTCATGGATCTCGCGTCTGGAGAGTGCCTGGTATTGGAAGCTAGACCCTAGCGCTGAGGGACCTGACAGAGGTGACGGGCCTGACAAAGCCGAGCTTGGAGATACTCCAATCCCACAAGTACCCCTTAAAACGAAGAGGATGAAGGTAGAAGTGCAACGAGAAAGACCTTCTTCCAGGTTGTATGTATGTCTAGTCGAATGGATGGGTAGGTACGGTAGGTACCTTAGGTTCCAAAACCTCTACCTATGTATCCAATAGAAACAAAGAATCCGGTGTTGTCCAAACAAAATAGGGAACCTTGTTCGACAGGTGCACTGGAAGGACAAAAATGGAAAGGCCGTAAGGTGAAGACCCCATCGTCCAATTCCTCTTCTTCCAGGTTGCTCTCCCGTATAGGTATTTAAGATGGAAGGCAATGGACCTTACTGCACCTTACGTTACTGAGCTTTTACAGACTGACCTGACCTTGAAGATTATGACGTCGAGTGGTGTACCTGGTAGATTTATTTTAGTGCAGGTTGGTGTGAGTGCCCCACACACTTGTGGGCAACCTCCAATTGGAGGGCCATTTAAGGTACTGACCAGGGGACAGAGGTACAGATACTTTGAGAACCTCAGGCGATGCGGCATTAAGTAAGGTACCAGATACCTTACCTTACCGGTCTGGGGAGGTGGACCCCAAAAAATTGGCATCATCGGCCGGACTTCGTAGTTTGTGTCTGCTGTTTGCGGGCTTCAAGCATCCAGAACATCCAAACCTCCAAACTTTCAAACCCTACAGCTTGCCGGCTGTCTCAGCTCTTCCTCCATCATCTATCTCCTTTCCTCTTCCCCTTTCTGCACCCCGACGGCATCATTTCAGTGCAGTTTGGTCACCGAATGGTCACAAGCCAGAGTCCGTTAAAAGTTATTTCCCCATCCTCCAAACCGATGCTGCGTCGTCGTGGTGGTGGTGCGTTCGTTGCCTCGGTGCTTTTTCCCCTCCTCGACCGGCTTGGGGGCATGTTCTGCATAGGCCTCCAGCAGTTCACCTCTCTCTCACCTGCCTCTTAAACCCAGGCACCATTTATTCGGCCTCCCCCTACTATTACTTAGAACCCCTCCTGGGTTGGATTGAAACGCCTCAGTTGCCAAAACGACTGGCCTACGTCTGTTTCCTCCCACATCCAAACCAGACAGTTTGCCGCGTCTTTATTCCTAACCGTCTCACCCTACACCTCTCTCGCGACCCCTTTCTGCTCCCAGTCTTTCGCATTACTTCGGCTTGGCGTCGTACAACTCCGGCTCCGCCTTCTCATCGAATCATGGCTCCGGCAAACGGGGCTCCAAGCAAGCCAGGTCAAGGGATGCCTCGACGATCCGCTACCGGCACGCGCAAGCCTGTAGTCCCCGTGATTCCTCTTGCCTACCTCCAGCCTCAGCGGCGCAACCAGCCTGCCGCGCTCAGTGTTCAGTCGTCGCTGAACGACCGGCCCGTCCGAAACGAGCCTGCCAATAACCACGACCTGACCGAAGCTCAGCCGAACCGAGCAGATTCCAAGCTGGACGAGCCTGGAAGGACGACTGATAATGCCAAAACCACGACCGTCATACCCCAGAATGAAGTTCAGCCTTCCCAGCCAGAATCTGTCACCCCTTCTGCAACTACCGTGATGAACAAGGTTACGGCCGTCGATGACGGACTGGCCACTCCACCTTCCGCACCTTCGAGTAAAAAGGGAACTGGTAAGCTGGCAATGTCGCGTTGCACCACGAAAAGAGGACGAGTTCATGCTAACTTCTCCCTGCTCCAGATACCCCCACTGCTCGCAACCCCGCTGCCCACGTCCAGCAATCAGTAACGTCTCCGACACCTACCCGGAACCGTGCTGGTCCTCTGTTCCATGCTGTCAATGGCTCTCAACATCACCACCACTCCCAACCAGGCCACGGTTTCTTTCCCGAGCCTGGCACGAACCACGTCCTCCCGCCCTCTCTGAACCAAGTCAGTTTACACCAAGCACATCCAAGCAACGGGAGTCTGATATTCGGTGGCCTGCACAGTTCAGACTCCTCGTCTCCGGTTCCGATCGGTGGCGGGGTTCAACCCCCGAGCTCCATGTCTTATCCGTCGGAGGATACGGCAGCAACGGGCCTGGACAGGTTTACCCGACAATTCCACGTTTCTCCCGGGTTTGACGGCTTTCCTCCCGATGCGTTGCCCCCACCGGGGTTCCCTCATCGTCACCCACATCACGGCCCACCAACGCCTCACTCTTTCCATGGCTCTCAGTCCTCAACACATGCGGACGAGGGTGGCTACCCTAACTTCCCTTCGGCTAACAGCCGCCAATATTCGGCCCATCCGGCTGGCCAAGCTCAACGTCACATGGCTACCATGTCGCTGGATCCTCCACCAGGCGTCCACTACCGCCTGTCCAACGGTCCTGCCCCGACGTGCGCCGTAACTCGGCCACAAGCGCAGACTCTGGAATTCTTGCGTGACGGCGTTGATCGTGCAGAGTTCTCGGACTGTACTCTCGAGCTCCATTTAGCCAACCCTCACCAACCCCGCGACAGTCCTTTGCTCGTAAACTGTCACCGTCTTATTATCTCGCAAAGCCCAGTGCTGAACCAAATACTGCGCTCAAGGGATGTCCCGGCTGGCGGACGCCTCGTTCTCGAAGTGCAAGATCAGTATGTGAGACCCGACAGCTTTCACTTTACGCTCCGCACGCTCTACGGATGGGATCTCGGTGATGGCCCCCTCCCTCCTTTTCATCCGCAGCGAAGTGTGGAGGATAGCTTCGATCTTGCACTCGGTTACGCCGCATCCGCCTCGTACTTGAAGTTGCCCTTTGTGTATGCTAAGGGAATACACCATGCTTCGCACCAGTTGCACTGGGATACTATTGAGAAGGCGTGCCAGTTTGCGTTGCCGAGCGCCGTATTTGGTCATCCGCTTAGACAGGGCATCTCTTCTTCCCCCGAGGCTTTTACTCCTTTCGTCCTGATAGACGCCATCATGGCGTTTCTGGTCCACAACATCCCCGCCAATTTTGTACTGGACGTCAACGCGAGCGACTGCGGCTTCTCCCGGCTACCGCGAAGTTCGACCTCTGGTGCGCCGGGCCGGGTCGGGCCGGGTATCGCTCATGGAACGTCTGGATCCATCGATGATACGCAACACAACCGCCACGGGTCAGTACCGCACGCACACATGCCGCGGACTTCTCGCTTGTCCGTTCACCATGATCCTCGCCTATCTTCGATCCAATTCGGCGACCTCTCTGTGGCAAATGGACGGCACAGCATGCCTGATGGCCAGACGAAGGCAGTCATGTCTCGCCCACCATCGCATGTGGATACAATTCTATCTCGGATTCTCCTGAACCTCCCCTTCTCCATGCTGAAGCAGGTTCTCGAGCACCCTGGCTTGGCGCAGCTATCTGGAGACCTTGGGCCTGCCTCGCGGCTGGAGCTTATTTCCAGCGTCGTTGCCGAGCGAGAAGCCAGGCGGTTGGCGACACTTAACAAGGGAGATCCCCAACTTCGGGTCTTTGTAGAGAAACTCGAGAGTGCAGCCGAGCCGCTGGTGGTGCAGCAGATGGGGGACTTCATGGTGAACAGCATGGGCTTTAAGGAGGAGGTCTTTCCCGGCGACGTCCCGTACCTGGTGCAGACCTGGATCACCACATCCGGGAGCGTTGGTCCCTGATGGGGTGCGGTAATAGCATCGCGTGTCCGGTGAGCATGGTCACACCCGAGGTGCCAGAGCAGCTGGAGGTCTGATGGGTAACGAATGATATCATGAGCGACGAGAGATTCGAGGGTTGTGCCAGGCATCGAAAAGGAGGCATGCACTCTGTGTGGTTTTTCGTTGGCTCTCTTGCTGTTCGCCGCGTCCGTACCGGTGGAAGCGCCTGCATTGCGTTTGGAGTTGGAATGGGCAAAAGAATAAAACCGATGTGGTTACCTTTCACGGCAATGGCTAATAGGGTTGGCTATGGCCGGGAACTCCTGCATTTTAGTTGTTTTCGTTTGGCGAGCTCAGTAGGAGTGGTGCTAGCTTTTGAGGCGAGGCGTGTCGTCGTGTCACATGCCATCTAGCTGAGTGTGTTGGTGCCCCTGATTCCGTCTTCCTCAGCGTAGGCTGAAAATGTGCATCATCATAGCTTAGAGGGCCAGATACGAGCGTGTAGACCACTTGTATTAACTGTTCATCTGCCCCTATATTACCTTTAGGTAGTCAGTTTGTCTTGCTGCCCGAGAAACACAACACATGGTACTATACCTTTGTGGGAAATTGAAGTGGACTCGTAGAGGTAATGCACATCATGCATACAGGGTGGTAGACTTATTACTTGGCGCTGCTCAGTGCTCAGTGGCCGGAATTAAGCCCCTGCCAATGAAAACGCGAAGTTATTATGAACCGAGGCTCGAAAGCACGTGTAAACTGCGACATGCATCACCGACTAAAGTGGAAGCTTGACATTCCATCTCCTCCTCGCACACCGAGACACACAACGACGCGTCTCATCGAACGAGGCCAACTTACAGCGACTGCGCTTCGGACGCCTGGATGTCCTAACCTCCCGATGGTCGCGCCATCGATTGCCAGCACCCGTAACGACGATCATCGACGAAGAGCAAAGTGAGCGCGCCGACATTATTGATTGTCCACCTACCCTCGGATCGAGAACTCGGCAGATGATGGCCTCATCGGCAGGTCAATCTGGCTCAAAGATGCCTGCATCTTCTCCTACGACGACTGGTGCTTCTTCGAGTTCAGCCAAAGCAACGGCAGACCCCATCCTCCGTAACGCATTACGATACACAATCTCTGCCCGGGAGTATGCTCTGCTGCATCGCTACGTGCTGTCGCGCTCGCGCTTGCTGAAAAGGCGTGTTCCGGCCGTTGAAACGGTGCAAAGGGTCTACAATCCCAGTCGCCCTCGCGCGTCTCTGGACGGAACAGAGGAGAGTAAGACCGCCGCTCTTGCAGGAGCAGGCAGGTCGGAAGAGCGGGCAGACCTGGGCGCCGGCCCAGACGGAGATGATTACAATGCAAGAGCTATCCGTCATTCCATCAGAGTCTTTTTAGCCACCGGTGCCGCCATGAAGCTCTGGGAGTTCCTGTCAAGCAGACTGACGGCCAGGCAAAAAGAGTAAGAGCTACGCACCGCCATATACAGCGTTTGGAGGATCGATCGCGCTAACAAGAGCAGCACCGGTTCGTCCGGGTCACAGAAGAAAAGACGTATCTACCAGTCTCCGACTCTTAGACTATCGCTGTCTCTGAGCTCCATCCTCCTCCTTTACAGAATCCTCTTCCGCTTCTTTTCCCGACTGCGCACCCACTTACTCGATCCATCCGCCGCCCCCTTTCGCCGCCGGAACCCGCGCACCACCATCACCTTGACCTCGCCCTACACCCCTGCCGTCGGCGCATCTCTGGCTGGTCTTGCCTTGGGTGTCTACCCGGCCCAACAGCTCCGTGTGTCTATCGCTATATACGCCCTATTTCGAGCTCTGGAACTCTGCTGGAACGCTGCCGAGGACGGCGGTATTCTCTGGGGTTGGGAGAAGGCATCCCTCGGAAAGATAGCTAAGAAGCGTGCAAGACCGTGGTGGTGGGGGAGCTGGATGTTGCAGCCGTTCGCCTTCGGCCAGTTGCTCTATACCTTGGTCTTTGACCGAGACTGCTTCCCGACTGTAAGTCTGGCATCTCGCTTCAAGCTGAACGATTTTCTATAATAAACGAGATTGTGCTAACTGACGGTCTCTTTGCGTCCAGCCGTACGGAGACTTCATCTTCAAGTATTCGAGCGCCTACCTACACTCCAAACCAGACGAATTCCCGGCAAGCCTTAAGTGGCCGGGTGCGTACGATATCGTCGATAGCCTTGCTCAGATGGCTCATCTCCATTGGCCGTGAGTGTTGTTTCCCCCTCGAGTGACGTGCTCCCTGCACTCTCAAAAACTCTGTCCTGTTCGACCCATACTGAAAAGAAAACACTCCAGGCCCTTCATATCCCCTACTCTTTTTCCGACAAAGGAGGACGCCATACCTCCGTCCCTAGCGGCTATCGCGCCCTTGGCGTCGAGCGCCCACCCTCTGATCGCTTCGCTCTCTTGCGCCACTCTCCACCCGGCTGATCCTTCCTGCTCCAGAACGTTTCTGACCTTCTGGTTACGGTCTTTTCCGCCACTGACGCGTCTGTTTCTCCTCCTCTACTCGGCTCTCCTCCTGCCACGCTTCAGCAGCCTCTACCACTTCCCGGTCTCGACCCTGAACCATCTGCTCGCGCGCGCAATCCGCACATCGGCGTTTGTGACGGGCTCTATCTCCACGGCCTGGGCCAGCATCTGCTTCTTCCAGAACTGGTTCCCAAGGGGCTTTCTCCCCACACAGCGGTTTTTCCTTGGCGGCTTCGTCGCCGGCTTTTGGGCCTGGGTCGAGCGGAGACACGGACGCGGCATGTTCCTCTACAGTGCGCGCGCGAGCATCGACAGTCTCTGGAAAGTCGGGGTGAAGCGGCGCTGGTGGCGCGCCATGAAGGGGGGCGACGTGTGGTTGTTCGTCGTGGCCATGATGCTGACTGGTATTGTCTACGAGCGGGACGCGCGGGCTGTAAGAGAGGGTAATCTACGGAAGGGCATCAGTTGGGTCCGGGGTGAAGGCTGGAAAGACTGGGCAGTCGACCCAGAGGACGTCGATGAAGACGAAGAAGAGGCGCAGGGCCTGTCGAAGGAGGAGTGAAGCGTTCCAAGCGTGTCACTGGCGTGTAGCCTATGTAGAGACTACCCTATTTAACGCTGTTCATAATGATTAATGATGTATAAACCCCAGATACCTCCGGGTGTCTGTCGAAGCCACGCATAACCAAGTTAGAGCTACCGCTAGCTCCATTGTTCTATGGGATGGTGAGGCTGCTTTTCACCCGCAAGTCTCTACTGCTCGCTCCGGCCCAAATGCTATACTGGCCTCGCGGCAACCGCCACTGCTGGTGGACGACGTCCCACACGCTCAGGTCCCTTCGCGTCAGCTCAAAGACAGCCAGCCGCGTCTCGCCTGGAGCAAGCGGTCCTACACGCGTGAACCCGCGCAACTGTCGCACAGGCGTGTCACCGCCGGGGATCCCGAGGTACAACTGGACAATTTCTGAACCGCTGATGTCCCCAGTGTTTGTTATCGAGCACGAGGCCACAGCGACAGCCTCCCACAGGGAAGGATGGCCTCCTTGGACAATGGCGGTCTCGGGATCCGGGAATTCCGCCGTGTCGGACGCTCCGGCCAATGAGACGGCCAGAGTCTTGTATTCAAACGTCGTATATGACAGGCCGAAGCCGAACTCGAATCTTGGCTCAATGCCATCACGGTCAAAGGCCCGATAATCGATATAAAGACCCTCGAAGAAGTCATCGTCGGGGAAGGCATCCGGGGACACGGACGAGTTTAGCAAGTGGCCATAATCAGTCTCCTTCTTGGCTACTGTGTACGGTAGTCGGCCGCTGGGGTTAAAGTCACCGTACAAAACATCGACGAGACTGTGGCCGCTCTCCTGTCCCGGTAGACCGGCAAACAGGACTGCGGTGATGTTGGGATGTTCGATCCACGCGTCCACGACTCGAATACCTGGAATCTTGGTCAGCCGAAACAATACTCTCCTCGCTTTTGGTAGGTTTTTTCTTCAAGTACCAGCAGAATGGATCACTACTATAGTGTTCGAGCATCTGGCAGCTACATTAGCGATGAGCCTATCACTTGAGGCATCCTTCAGGCTGGGCCGGTCAAAGCTCTCAGAGGCATAAGCATTGACAAAGACGAGGCAGGCGTCAGCATTGACGTATGTCGCCGAAGGGTTCTCCGAGCTGAAATCCCACCGTAGAACGCCCCTGTCCTTGGCGATGCGCTCCTGGATGGCTTGAAAGGGCGAGACGACGTATGGTGGCGTAGTGCTACCTGAGCCCCCGCCTGATATCAGGGTGCCGTTCAATATATTCCAACCAGAATTGACATCGTACCCGCCACCAAACCGGTCAGGGTTCTCCCATGGTGCGGTTTTCACGACGGCATCATATCCGTAGACGCAGAGGAATCTAGGCTTCCTCAGAGGCAACGCGTTGTCGAGATTCTTAACCAGCACCGTGCCTGCGGCGCCGATGTTGCGGATCAACGTGGCGTGGTCCGCCTGCGCATCAACAGGGAAGTGGCTATCAATATTAGAATGTACTTCCGGGGGCGGGAATATGTTCTCTTGGTGCAGGAGGTGCCATGCCGCCAATAAGCGGGCTGCCATGTCGTTGATCCTATCCTCGCTGACGGATCCGTTGTTCACGGCCTCGACAAGCCGCGGTCCCCAGTAACCGGCACCAGGCATGACAACGTCAAGACCGGCATTCGCCGACGCCACACCGGAGTGTTGCGCATCCCAGTCACTTACGACAAAGCCCTCGAAGCCCAGCTCGGTCTTCAAGATACCGTTCAGTAGCTTTGAGTTCTGGCAGCCGTACGAGTGGTTCGCCCGCTGGTAGCTGCACATGACTGAACCAGCACCCTGTCGCAGAGCGTCCATGAAAGGGAAGACGTAAAGTTCATGCAGAGTCCGGTCGTCAACGTTGGAGCTCACTGCCTCGCCCATTGCCGATTCCCTCCGCCGGAATTCCTGCTCGTTTAGGATCCAGTGTTTCGGGGTAGCGATGACGCCGGCATCCTGAATACCTCTGGTCATTGCACCGATGCCAGCACCGGACAGGTAAGGGTCATTGCTCAAGCCCTCCCAGTTTCGGCCGCCTCGAGCTATGCGGCCGAGGGGGCCTGCGACGGGGCCGAGAGCGACGTTGATACCCTTGGCGTAGTACTCGCGGCCCAGTGCCCTGCCGTACCGATACATCAACTCTGTATCCCAGGTTGCTCCGACGTGGATTCCAGCCGGAAAGGCGGAGACAAACTCTTGACCACGAATACCGGCCGGGCCGTCGGCGAAGCACAGAGATGGCAGCTGAAGGCGCGGCACGGCCCCGGTGTTGCCAACGCAGGGGCCGGTCCAGCCGTGTGTGACATTCACCTTCTCCTCGGTCGTCATCTGAGCGACCAATGCCTTGGCCCGAGCGTAGGCAGCGGTCCAGGCACTGTTGGAGGTGCCGTTGGCGACGGGAGAAGGGTACACGGAGGGGCTTCTTCCATAGAATGGGACGTCAGAGTCTGGGGTGTAATATTCGGTGTGGAGCGTTTCGACAGCAGGTGGTAAGGTTGCAACAGGCCGGACCTCTCCAGTCCCTCTTGGTTCCCATAGCGGGCTGAAGCTCGAGAAGTAGATGGAAGCAGTGACGAGCACGGCAAGAGATACAACCAGGAGAAGTTGGGCCCACAGCCTCGGTGGGCGCTTGGCCATGGTCGCCTATGTCGACCAGGTACGGTAGTCCAGATGGCCGACACTGCGGGGAGAATTGGTGCCGGTCCTTCTAAGACTTAACCGTTCCTTCTGAGCTCAACCGTGAATAAGGTAGAGAGACTGTAGCTGGATGAAGCATCACCTGAGGTAGACCTCGGGATGAACGATGCCAGATATGGTATGCCTGAGGCTTTGGCTGGCTTAGTTTAAGCTGGGGGGATACAGTCAGTGCCTCTCTACCAAGTACCGGTACAGTAGATACATTACATAGTACCTATACTCCAATGCCACAAGACAGGTCAAAGTCAATCGCGATCCCACCTTATCTCAATATCTCAAATGAGCAAGGTAACGTACAAACACTAGAACGCGTCACGGGCGCGCCTGGGCTTCGCAATACGGCATCTGCAACCACCCTTGTGTTGATATCACTCCCCGCATTTAACTTTACGTTGGTGCATAAGCTACGTTCATAAGGTATTACCACAATTTACTAAGACTGTGCTCCCTGTACACAAGGTGTATACGTTGTTGGGCAGGGCACAACCCGGAAATTGGGAAGCGGAAGATTAAGACCGTGCCCCGGCCCCCGGTGCCACGACTCTGGATCTGGAGTTGATGCCCATGACTCGAATTCGAAAAATCAAAACACCCAGATAGACGAGTGGGGTTCTCCAGGAATCTTCCAATTTCCAGGAGCTGCTGAAATTGCTGATTTCTCGTCCGGAGCACATCCGCGGTGGGTGTCCCACATCGCAACACCATTTTGGTGAAACAAAGTCGGTAAAAGCCTTATCAAAGAAAAGGGAAGAAGAAAAAGAAACTCGACAATTCTCGGGGTCTGGAATTCGTGAACTTGCTCTGGATAGATACCTACCTTACTTACCTCTACCTACATTATGGTACCTATCGAACCGTAGTCTAAGGTACCTAGGTACCTACCTTACGGTGCAGTACCGGTACATGGAAGTGTCGCCCTAAGGGGATTTACCCCGATATGGCTTAGTGTCAGGAACAAGCAATCTATTGGTCCGACGCCAGCATTGTCATCGACCATTCCAGGTTTGCGACGTCCGGTTTGACGTTGGACACGCGCTCGGGCCGCTTTCCATCCGTTTGCCCCCCTTTGACAAGTCAATGACAACCCCAAGACAATTCGGGAAGAAAGTGTGAAAGAGACCATTCAATGGTCGTTACGCGAGGACGTTAACAGTACAAGTAGAGCGTAGCACTGGCTGCAGTGGATGGGAGAAACCAACGAGGCATCTAATGATCCAACTGCTGTCGGCTATGGATCTTTTCCTTCAGTACCCAAGTATCTCTGCCGTATGCGCCGCCCGACCAACTTCCGTCCTGTGCGTCGACGGCTTGCAGAAGCGGACGGCTGCTTGCATGGCGATGCTCCAGCCGATCCGGCATTGGATCACATATCTTCCAACTAAGGTACATGTACATACATGCGTAATAGGAATTTAGAAAAGTGTGTAAACGAACACCTGAGCACCTTTGGTAGGTAGGTATTGTGTAATGTGCTTTGTGATGAGCAGCAGTTCCGTCTTCTCCACGACGGACAGCCCTGCTATCAAGATTCGACGCCTTGACGCCCTGGACTGCTCCCGTCGTGATAATAGCAGATGGCAGCGACCAGCGGAACTTTTGCTCTCACGAATGCAGCGCTTCAGGGGTATGTGACTTGAATGCCTACAACTTCCTTGGTCTGGTTGTCGGAGGCATCTTGCGCCAGGCTGCTTAAAGCCTTTGGAACCAATCGTTGAATATTCATTTCCTCCATCAGTGACTGTGAATCTGTGACACGAACAAAAATGCTGAGTGCTAGGGAGTGGATCATTGGTGGGTGGTGAGTGGACAATATCTGATTTTCTGTCCAAGCAGCCAACAAGATGCTCCCCTGGAAGCTCGCGCCCTGAACTCCCGAGAGCAGGCAGACCCTGGCTTAGCGCCGTTCATTAGCCTCTTTTGATTGGCCTCGTGGCAGACGTGGGGTACGGGCACACCCCTATAATCTCCATAATTTTCAGGCACTCCCGTCGTCTTGCCGCAAGGTTCGAACAAGGGGGAGCCGGTTTGCAGGACGCACCAGGGCAGAGTTGGGCTAATAACCACAGGTACATTATGGTAGATTCCCGACAGCAGTAATCTCCCCCATTTTCTTTTGGAGAGTAAGGTAGCCATCCTCATCATCGCCTTCCATCGTTCCTTCCTTCTGGCGATTCCTCGGTTCTTGTTCTGTCTTTTCCTTCTTTTGGTGACATTTCGACCCAATTCACTCCTTTTGCTCCTGGACAACGCTTGAACTTTGGTTCCTGGCTCTCTACGACGCTCATTTCTTCGAACTCGGCTCTCAACCTTTTACGTTCATTCAGCACAGTACTCATCTACCTTACGCAATCCTCAGTCGAGTCGAAAAGAAGCAGCATCTTCGAACTCTTGGTGCTCCAGTCGACCCATCAAGAACGCGCATCATCAAAGTGGACTGTGCCGCAGGACAAACTCGACAACCCACGACAAACGCGATTCTTCCATAAGCCCACTCTGATATACCAGGGCAGTTTCAATTCGTGCCATTTCGCTTCGTCTAGCCAGGAACATTCATGCGTGCTTCTGCAGATCAAGTGGTCACCTGCTTTTGAAACACTCTCGACACCTCTACTACCGGGCTTCCAAAGGATTTGCAACGCTTACCAGGTAAATATTTCCGTCTATGCGTGTCCCCCTCATGCAGGCGTTTATTCCACCAGCCCGGTTCGCTCTTGACAACGTGCTGTGGTGTTGCTGGAAGAGCTTGTTTGTCCGTTGCAAACCGGCCCTGGAGCGTGTCATGCATACGCAACGCGATGCCCTCATTCAAACCTTCCTTGCCTACCAACCACTGAAGAATACATAACAAGACTTTGAGAACGTCGATGGGCTAATGTCCTTGCCGCGACCGCCACAGGTCCGCCCCGTTGTCACTCCGGACACATGATCGATTCCGCCAGGCGTTAGGCGACCCAGCTATTCTGGTACCAGCCATCTCTTACCACCGCCCTCTCGACAGACTATCCTCATTCTCCTCTGCCCACTCTGGATCCGGGTTCATGGGCTGTGGTGTATGACCAGGCGGTGCTAGTTTCCCCTCCTCAGGACAGACTACCTACACCACCCTCCGTTTCATCCGTGCTGTTCTGGGTAATCAGACATGAATCGATTCAGGACCCGGAGGCGGGCCAAGGATGACTCTTCTGCTCCCGAGCAGTCGTCGATGCCCTCTTTCAAGAGTTTCAGGCGAGGGAAGAAGTCGATCGAGGAGGAGCCCAAGAAAGAGTTCGATCTGACAAGCGCGCTTCCATCTGATGACAACTTCCGAACCAGTCTATTGATGACGAACCTATCTGCCCGCTTTTCTATGCTGAGGGAACAAGACGATCCGAACACCAAAATCGGCAAAGCTAGTGACGACAGCGTACTCTTTCCCAGGCGACAATCTCGACTTGCCGACTTTGGCTTCAGCGCTTATCCCGGAGGCCTGTCCGATATTGCAGAGGTGGAGTCGATCAAAGCGGCACCTTTCCTACGCGGTCAGGTAGACTCGTACATATCAGATGATGCAGACTCGACTAGGAGTGGTGGTATTATGAACCGCGGCAAACCAGTCGAAGGTAACGTCTTGTTTGGCGGAAGACAGAAGATATACAAGATCCCGGTCGGAGGTCCGGCGTCCACCAAGGGAAATGGGGCAGGCGGCATGGCTGGTCGAGCGCTATACGAGGACGATGTGGCTCTCTCCGCATTTCAGCTCTGGAGACAGACCGAAAAACACAGACAGTCTATCGAATCGGACAACAAGGACTCAACAGCTGATAGTCCCGATGTTGAAGAAGCCGAACCAGTACGCTCGGAATCGCCTTTGCTTGTAGGCTACAACCGGAAACGGGAGACTTCGTCGACGACCTCTTCCACGTCAGCCGTTGCACGATACTCCACTGCTGCAACTTCCATCACATCTCAGCCAGCGACTTCGTCGAGGGAGTCTCAGCCTGCATCAACAGCTACGTCCTCTGCCACTTCCACCCCTGTTCTGGAGCGAAGTGTTACTCGGACTAGGCGTCTGTATGAACAGGCTCTGACCCAGGACATGCACGACCAGCAGTCATCGGCGTTTTCTCGAATGGACACGCTCAGCCGCCAGCGTCCCCTGGGGAACCGCACTCCTGATCTGGCACAGGTTACCCCTTCTCCCACAACTCTAGCCTTTCATGAAAGGTTTGGCGAACGGCGGCAAATCCTCACCAAGGGCAGTGCTCCGAACTTGAGGTCCTTGAGCCCCCCAGCAACCGCTTCATCGTCATTTATCTCAGACATTGGTATCAAGGCGCCAGCGCCGCCGGAAAACAGACTCGCCTTCGGAGGATCACCGCCTCTGAGTCCGCCGATCAGCGAAACCGGCGATCATGCCTTGCTACCAATCCAACCCAACGATCGTGGGAAGGCCACCGCCATGGGTGTTTTCCAGAAACCTGCAGAACCATACGATGAGTCCAAATACGCCCAGAGACAGCTGCAACTACAGTCGGGTCGAGATACCCCGAACTCGCGCGTCAGAGCTGAATCGAGCTCTTCGTATGCGACAACTTGGCGTTCCCGATCCTCGTCCTCAATGCAGCGGCAACCATTGGAGGCCAAAGCGGAGTCTGCGAGGCGTATCGAACCTACAGTCACGGAAGAGTATGGAAACGACGATACATTTTTCGACAACTCAGATAACTCTCCCGCCTCCGGGTCCAGTCAACAACCCGCGACTCCCCAGGTAATCCTTCAGCGTCCCGCGGACAGGGATCATCCGGCCTTTAGAGAGCCGGCCCTGCCAACACCGCTATCGATGAGTGAAGAGACTACGGTAGAACCTTCGGAAGCCCTGGAAAATCCAGATATCACGGTGGCCACATCTCGACACGCTTCTCCGCCAGATTCGCCCACACTAGGTCCGGCCTCTGGGTTGAGCGGCATGGTCCGTCATCACCTGCGCTCAGAGAGCAATGCCTCGTCTGTGTATGGAAATACACCGCAGACCGCGGGGCTGGACACAAGATTTCCGGTCGACCCCCACGACTCACTGATGCACGGACTTGGGGGCAAGTCCAACCCTTGGATATCTCATGAACAGGCCTGGACAACAAGTAATGCCAATGCTCGAGGCTCACGTGATGCGCCCGAGTACCTCGAAAACGACGACTTTAGAGAGGCCGATTCGGGCCGCCATAGCTCTGGTAACCTTTCAACCGATGAGATAGAATCCGAGACGGACGAGTTCGCTAGCCAATTGGCAGATGCGCGTCGTCGAGTTCGTGAGCGTTTGACTTCCTACGCTGAGACGGACAGCAGCCGCGAGGGTTCGCCCCTTCGACATGGCGAGCCAAGGAAAGACACGATCGGCCAGTTGGCGCAAGTCAATCCTTTGGGCATTGGAATGCTGAAGCCTAAATCCAGTCGAGGTTCCTTGATAGATCGGTCCCGCACCATTGTTGGAACCCAGACGAAGGCTATGAAGATGCTCGGTATTGGAGCTGCAACGATGACTACGTCTCCCAGTCCAAGTAAACAAAGTTTCGACGAGAAGGATACGCCCCGGCCATCTGTGGAGCAGGAAATACCAGTCCAAGACCGCAGAACAGATCGGCCCCCCACCAGCCTTGATGACGACTCTGAGACTGACAGCAGGTCGCTCAAGGAAAAGGACGACGAGAACGTACATCCCGGCCTAAGAGCGTTCAGGCAGGCTCGAAGAGAGTTGCAACGGCGTAAAGAGCTCGAAACCCTTGCGAGGCATCAAGCCTCCCAGACGTCCTCTACGGGATCCCATCAAGGTGACCCCAATGGTCACAAGCAGGCAAGTGTGGCGAAAGAGCCCACAGCGAGGCAACGGACGCCAAGTCGGGAAAGGAAACCACCTCATAGTCTCTACCAACAACGGGCGCCACGCGATGATGCAGGGTCCCAGCAGAGCTCGCGCTCGACTTCCACTTCCAGGCAAATGTCAGCTGAGCGGGATCGCAGTGGCTCCGATGCAAGTACTGGTCAGGCTGATCGTCGCCCGGTTCGGCTCAGGAACAATTCCACGCCTTACGATGCGTTCCGCCAACAGCAGCAACCCGGGCCGAGCAATGTCTCGCGTCAACCCTATCTAAGGTCTCCGGGACTTCCTGGGACAGACATCCGGCGATCTCCTATTATGCCACCCCAAGGTTACCCCGGATCATCTACTTCTTCTCCCGTTCCCTCTCCCAGGTACCCAGATGGATCGCGTTCGGCTACGAACTTGACCGTACAATCTAGTCGTTCTGGTTACGAGTCGCATTCAGGTCAGCCGTCTCCTATCTCGCCTCTGGGCGAGCCCTTGGAAGTGATGGTGCCATCCCTCGCGCCAGCCGCTGGATCGACCTCAACTTCGCCGGCTCTCAACGAAATCCCATCCAGGCGGCCTCCGGCACAATCGTCTTCAGCATTCAGTACCACTACAAGTACTATGAATGAGTCCCTCAGGAGGACTGTCAGGAAGCACGATATTTCTGAGCCAACGTTTCTCATGTCAACGAGCCGTGTACCCACGGTGAGCCTGCCTCACCCCTCGGTGCCCTCCAGCGGCTCTGGAACCCAGAACAACACTGGTCTCCGCCCGGAGACCACGACAGGCCAGAGTGCCCCCCCACTGCCGCCAATCAATCCGCTCCGAAAACGTGAAGGGTCTGGGACCGTTCCAACAGTCGGACAGGCGCGCGGGGCATCCACCGTGGATGATGACGGCAAAAACGTCCCGCCAGCCCAAAGCAGGGTCTTACGCAACCCATCAGGAAATAATGATGGGCAAGGTTCTTACTGGGCCAACGTTTCGCGCCAAAAGGCGCCAAGTCCCTTCATTGCTGCAGGGCCTCCCGCAAGCAGAACAGTGCTAACACCTAGACTGAAGCCTTCAAACACGGGTGTACCCGGAGGCATGTTCTAGAGTCAAGGCTCCCTCCTGAGCTCTGCTTTCGCCCTATCGCGTCTATATCTCAATGGATATATCAAGAGGCTTCTGAAAATATCTGTCCCTTTTTCCAAGTTTTTTTCTGCTCCATTCTAGATCCGAGACACCAGCTCGGCTTTGGGGGGTGTTCAGGCCTTACACGAGCACACGAATTGAGATACCAGCCTGTATATTATTTGTGTATTCATCCCAGTCTGCTATTTGGGGTCTCATTTTTACTTGGAACAAGAACGACTCTTCATAGTCGGCGTTCAGGACTGGCTCCGGCGTTGCTCCTTCAAATAGCAGGTATCACCGCAAGGTTGTCGAGGCAGAATGGACTTTGTGCTTTGCCGCCTCGTACTTTCCATATAGTTCCGCATCGACTCCTTGTGCTAACATTGAAGTATTGACGACGTTTGACGGTGCATCTGAGAACTTGCAAGTCCGCGTCTCGTGGGATGGGATCTGTGGACGCAATGCTCACCACCAGTACAGGCTTGCCATGGGACCGACAAGCTCATGTACTGGGTAGTACGGGTACGCTGCAGTTCCTATCGCAATCTTTTCGGGTCCGGCCGACGGGCCGCATTACCTTCCACGTATGTACCCACTGCACCGCTGCCGATGTTTTGCCACGGTGCCGGTACCCCTCTTGGTAAGGAAAGGGAATATAGAATCCTTCAGTTGTCTGACGAGTTGTGAGTTCCTAACGGCTATTTATGCCCTTCATTCACAAGAAGAGAATTCACAGGTTTATAAGCAACTTAAAGCAAGAGCACCCAGTTACTAGTAGCAAGTCTCAAAACGATGGCCTTCGTTCGCCCCTTTCGACCTGACGATGCGGAGAATGCAATGTACATTGTGAGTATCACCGCTGATTACATGGTCCAGGCACATGCATACGTGAAGTCTGGACTGACTGTCAAACCGGAGGAAGTGTCGTGCAACACTGCCTCCTAATCTGGCGGCCTCGCAGGCAGCATACCGGATAGCGCCCTACGTTTGGACCCTACAGTATACCCATCTATCACCGCAGAACTGCTTCGTCCTCGATGATGGACAGGGGAAGGCTGTTGGATATGTCATTGGCTGTCCCGACGTCTTCTCTTTTGCCAAAGCTTATCCCCGGTACGTGACCGAGGTGCTCCAGAGCGAGCAGGGCCGCCGAGATGTTCCCACACCAGAACAACTCGATGAACTCGAGCCTTGGTCGGTTTCGGCGTCTGTTGACGGGGCTGAGAAGATGGTCAATGATCGCTGCATGGCCCAGTTGGCCTACAGTGCGCGGTGGCTCCTACTTGAAAGCGTCGAAGGGAAGTCGGAATTGGTCAATCAGTATCGAGCGACCATGCACATCGACCTGGTGCCTGACTTCCAGGGACAGGGATGGGGTCGAAAACTTATTGAGACCTTCGTTGAGAGTGTTCGCTCTTCTGGCGCGAATTATGGTCGCGGTGTTCACATTGGCGTATCAGGGGAAAATACTAAAGTCGTGTCTTTTTACGAGAAGTTACAGTTCCGGGTCTACGAGGGAGGCGAGAAAGAAGGGAACGTTTGGATGGTACGGGATATTTAGATTACCTAGCATTAGCAAATGTCCCCCGATACTCTCTCCGCGTTCACCCTCTTTGGATTCTCAGATCACAACCTCGTAGGCGCGTCGAATACTTCTTCATAAGAGTGAGGATACGTCGCTGGGATTACCACCGGACAAGTAGATAGCATAGTTGAGTTGCCCTTTATTTAAGACTTATAGGACCAAGTAAATAATGTGTAGACGTTTTATACCTGAATTCTGACTGCGATCAATATATACAGCTTGTTGAAGTAATGGTGCCCGCCGAAACTTTCTTGGATGGTCCTAGACAAGTAGACTGAGGCTCGGATAACGGGATTGACGTTGGATACATCCGTGGAGTGGCGCCACGGCACGGTTTTTCACTGATTCACACAATGCAAACCAAACCCACACGCGACACTAGCCACCAAGACTAAGTAGACTTGATATCCGGAGTGATCACCGGGACAAGAACCTCTGTGCGCCCCAGTAATCACCACCAAGCCTCACTTCAGTAAGCCGCACCGGCACCCCGGCCCCATAGGCCTCGAGCATCATGCCGTCACCAGCATACATCGCGACGTGATGGATGGAGCTGGCCTTCTGGAGATTGCTACCGTAGTACAGGAGGTCCCCAGCCTGCAGGTCCTCCTTCGCCACGTCCTTGACATGCTGGGTCACGCCCGTCGGGTCACCTGTAAAGTTCGCCTGGGCGCCAGAGTCGCGCGGGATGATGAGCCCGTGGGCGTGGTAGACAGTGGAGGTGAAGCCCGAGCAGTCCACGGCGAAGCCGGAGGCCCCGCCCCAGAGGTAGGGCCGCCCGATGAGCAGCTTACCAGCTTTCACGAGGTCGGTGCCGGTGGGGTACGGGATCTTGGCCGCCGAGGTGTAGACGCTCGCGTGGCTCCCTTTGAGATAAGCGGACCCGCCGCCTGGTACGGCGACCTGCAGGACGAGGCCGAGGTTGAGGATGACGGGGAGGCGGGTGGCGTAAGAGATCTCGAGGAACGGGGAGAGGAGGAGCACGTCACGGTACAGCTGGGTGGTCGAGACTTTGTCCACCAGGGCGAATGGCTTCTTTGCCTGTAGATCGCCGTAGGAGGAGTCGAGCGAGACCTGGGCTGCGGGGACCCAGCCTGGGTATCCGACCGAGTCCTTGGGGGTCGGCTGTCCGTGCACTTCGACATGGTACCAGCCGTCGGCCTCTTCCAGGATGCTGACCTCTGTGCCGTAGAGCGCCTGGGTCTGCGTGCGGTCGCTGTCGGTCAGGTCGAGGAACTGGTCCTTCGTCATGGAACTCAGCCATACCGCGATGCCGACGGGGTTGGTGAGAGCAGGATCGTCGACATCAGGACGCACTTTGCCGCTGTTGGTCCATACCGTGGCGACGGAGACGCTGATATAGCCCGTCTGGCCGGCAACGTCGCGAGACTGAAGGGAGGCAGGCAGCGCTGTGACCACTTGAGCTGTGGCCAGCGCGACGGCGAGGAGTTGGCGCAGCATCCTGAGGTCTTCCTGTGGGGAGCTCGACGAGAGTGCCAGACCGGAAGTCAAAGGACGGCCCCTTATTGGGTCATGGACGTGCTTGGTTATATAGAGACAATGGTATGCCTCTTCGTCTTCCATTGCTGTCCCATCACTAAGGGAAGCTCCCCTGACCTGACCCGAGGGTCAGTGTCCGGCGATGCATTTCATGCATGCGACGTTGTATCCTCATCGCGGAGGGTCTTCCAATGTCTATTCTCGTCCTTCGCGATAGCCGAGCAGGTCGCATCCGAGGTGTAAACATGCAGGCACAGAATGAGGAGGTTGAAGATCGACACTTTGTCGGTAAGTTCTTGGCCGAACGTTGCAATCAAATACGACTCTAGCGCAAACATGGCCTGCTTGGTAGCATACCAAGCATACCTAGCAGGAGTTAGTGTATAATTACTGTGGTAAACCTGGGGGAATAGCACGGAAAGAATACCGTAGTTATCGCCTTCCTATTCGGGCCACTTACATCGCTCGTCGTCGCGAACTCCTCCATACCATACTGATTCCTCCGCGACTCCAACGCGGACTAGTGTTGTCGACGATGATAGCTAGGTAGCATCGACTCGAGCATGCGCATTATCAACCCGTACTTACGGGTGAGGGGAGCACACCCTGGGCTCCCATCCTCACCGCAACTCGTATATAGTTTGCGTCTGCGTGTGCCTCTTGTCTTATTGTGCCAACACCAAAGCCACTTGTGCTCTCTCGAGCGTCTTGACAATGAGTGAGTTCCCGTGGTCTGTTACAATACAATACCTGCTAACACCAGCCGTCCAAGACAAACACATTGAGGGCAAGGAAACCGCCCCCTCCTCGGAGAGGGACATTGAGCTCCATGCCTCAGCCAACGCCGGGACGGTGATGGACTCCTCGGAAGTCCCAACGGAGCATGAGCTCAAGACACTCCGCCGCGTGCCCGGCTCCCTCCCCATCCTGGCCTACTACATCTGCGCTGTCGAGTTCGCTGAGCGGTCCTCTTACTACGGCATCTCGGCCCTGATATCCAACTATGTCAACCGCAAGCTGCCCGTCGGCGGCAACGGATACGGCGCGCCTCCCCACGGCACGCAGCAGACGGCCGGCGCCCTCGGCATGGGCACCGTGAAGGCCAACGCCGTCAACCAGTCCTTCAGCATGCTGTCCTATGGCCTGCCGCTCGTCTTCGGGTACATCGCTGACGCGCACATGGGCCGATTCAAGCTCATCTGCATCGGCATCTGCGTCTTCGGCATCGCCCACGTGCTGATGGTGGGGTCGGCGGCGCCGTCCCTGTTGGCCAACGGGAACGCGAAGATCCCTTTCTTCCTCTCACTGTATATGCTCTCGCTCGGCACGGGCATGTTCAAGCCTAACATCGCCCCCTTGCTGCTCGACCAGAATCCGCACACGGTACCCAGGATTAAGGTCCTGAAGTCTGGGGAGCGGGTCATTGTCGATCCTGAAGCCTCGTCCGAGCGCGCCATGACATGGTTCTATCTCATGATCAACATTGGTGGTATGATGGCGCTGGCCACAACGTACTCGGAGAAGCTGGTAGGCTGGTGGTTGGCGTTCTTGTTGCCGTTGTTCATGTACCTGCCGCTGCCCGGTCTCATGGTATGTTCCAGTCCCTGTCTTGTACTTGCCGAGTGGTAATCGGATGTCCATATCAAACTGACCCCCGATTTCAGTACTACCTCCGCAAGCGCCTCGTCAGGAGCCCTCCAGGCGGCAGCGACCTCCCCAACGTCTTCCGCGTCCTCGGCATCTGCCTGCGGCACGGTGGGCTCAAGAAGCTCGGCCGCGCCGGTTTCTGGGAGCCGGCCAAACCCTCCGTTATTCTCGAACGCGGGCTAGACATCCAGACCCAATGGAACGACGAGTTCGTCGAGGATGTGCGGCGGACCTTCCAAGCCGCAGGCATCTTCTGCTTCGTGCCGGCACACTACATCAACGACAACGGAATCGGGCAGTCGGCCAGCTTCTTGAGCACGATGCTGAGCACAAACGGCGTGCCGAACGATCTCCTGTCCAACTTCAACTCCATCTCCATCATCGTGTTCGCCCCGATCGTCAACTACGGCCTCTACCCCCTGCTGCGGCGGTGGAACATCAAGTTCGGCCCCGTCGCAAAGATCACCTTTGGTCTCTTCCTCTCGGCCGTCGGCGGCGCCGGGTACACCATCATCTGCTACTACGCCTACAAGCTCGGGCCCTGCGGCAGGTTCGGGTCTAGCAAGACGTGTGTCGACGCCGATGGCGTCTCGCTCGTCGCGCCCATAACGGTCTGGTGGATGGCGATACCATACGCCATCGGCGGCATCTCAGAGCTCTTCATCTCCATCCCAGCCTACCACATGGCCTACGCGCGCGCTCCGAAGAACCTCAAGGGCGTGGTCTTCGCGCTGTACCTGCTCGCCACGGCGGTGAGCTACATCATCGGCTTGGCCTCGTCGTCCGTCATCAGGGACCCGTATCTGCTGTGGGACTTTGGCGGGGCGTGCATCGCGTGCACGACGCTGACGGGGGTATTCTGGTTCATGTTTAGGGATCTCGATAAGGAGGAGTATCGGATCAGTGATAATGGGGATTATCATCTGAATGTCGGGCAGGAAGGGAAGATGGAGGGGTTGGAAGAGGCCGAACTCGAGAAGTCGACGGGGCTCGGTCCGGTGGTCGTGGAGAACAAGAGTTTGGGGGAGATTACTGAGAAGCGGTAGGGAGGGGGGATACTGAAAACGAGATAAACAACTTCAAGCCAAAGTACGGCTAGCCGATGGCTACCGCATCTTCATGCATAGTATGATTGTGAGCAGTCCAAAACTCCAAGAAATAGTCCTCTAGATGAGTAAAGCAAACATTCAGCACCTTGCGTTGGCACCCTTGCCGTAGTGTCAAGACGGGATTGTGTAGTGTTGGAGATTGGAGGTTGGCTTGCGGAAGTGGGCAAGACCAGGCCGGGGCCCCACTTCCCAACACCTCGCTTGTTCAGCGCCTCGGAATAAGCCCCAATGGGTACCATTGGCCAGAAATCATATGCCTAAGGGTAAGGTATACTTCGGAGCCACCTAAGGTAACATGGCCAGTTTTGATACCCACGACACCCTGTTGGAAACCTCAACATATCTCTTCTCTCTTTGCCATGGCACGGGGGGGCAACTCATCCTTCCATTTAGGTCTTTCTTCTCGTCCACTGGACCACACGCCTTGCATTTTCGCGGTCTTATCTCCGCCGCGAAATTGGAATCGAAGCTCTGCTCTGGCATTGCGTGACGCTGAGGAGGGAGCGAGGAAGGTTTCCCGCCCGATCAAGACATGATTGGTCCTTGGTGGCTTCACGGCCTCTAAAGCCAGGTTCTATCGGCTCCTGGAGGCATCCATTACAGGCTCCCACCTGGCTGTGCTGCGATTCTCCATTTGTCTGACATCGACCGTGGCCTTCCGCTCGCCTTGGCCTGATACTTGGTGCATAAGGAGTCCAATACATGCCAACTGGCTTCCTTATGCCGTTGCCAAGTTCGTGATAAATTCTGTCCGAACCAACCTTGCATCAAGAAGGAGTGCGGCATTCAGGTCATTCATTGATACTGGTACCGGAGGAAGCCCGTACTTCTACTCACTCAGCCTCAAAAACGGAACGCAGCATACGTCTACTGAAACTGTAGGCGGCGCCTTATGGGGACAGCAAAGTGGCACTCGAACATGTCACCGTCAGTCTCGAGCCCAAGCCTGAATACGAGCCGTATCATACCAATGCTGCACTTTGTAGAAGGCACACTAGTTCAAACTGAACAACAGTCTTCTGGATATCGCCAGCGATGTTCGAGATCTTCTTGTGTTCCTAGCAAGAGGCAAAGGCTGGTGAGTTTGCTGGGCTTGCACTTGGTCGTGCCGACATTCCCAACTACCCTGATTCACATGTTTCTACGTTTCACTTACTCTTGCTGGTGGCTGCCATGATGAATCGTTGAGGATTTCTACCAGTCCACAAGTTCCAGTGCAACAATGGGGAGATGGGAGGCCAACATCACCTTTAGCACTTCCAAACGTTGTGAAGCTCTTTACAATCATGTAGGAGGCATTTGATCGCGAATACAAATTCAGCCCTCGCCGCCCTGACTCACAAACTGTATCAAACTATCAATATATTCCTTGAGTCCAGTTAACCCATCGGCAGAGTATAAAAGGGGTGTGCATCCCCCTCTTCCAAAGGCTGTTCCCGGGACATCTCTCTCACACTCTCACTTCCACACACCAAAGACCATAACATCGCAGACATATTATCAAAGTATCACATTGAACACACTTGTTCACTTCGACAGAGCTTTCAACATGTGCGACTTTGAGGAGTTCATTTTCTCGTGTGGGCATAACACCTTCCGGCTCAAATCCTACTGTCACTTCGCCCGCAACGACCCCAACCACCAATGTTTTGGCGTCAAACAGCTGAGGGACTCCTGGAAGCAAGTTTATAAGTGTGATGCTTGCAGGGGGGTCCAGCAGGGCCAGCAGGGTCAGCAGGGTCAGCAGGGCCAGCAGGGCGAGGAGGGCCAGCAGTCCCAGCAGGGCCATTAGGTTGGCACGGATCTTGGGTTAGTTTGTTCCGTATCCCCTCTTCGATGAGACCCATCATCTAACTCTCTTTGCCATTCCTCTCGTAGATGAAGATGTATTCCGACACTCTCTTTAGAAGAGCTACTCTCTTTAGAAGAGCTACTCTCTTTAGAAGAGCTACTCTCTTTAGAAGAGCTACTCTCTGGGCAATGCTACATCCATCTTTCGAACGCAACGAATCGGGATACCATCGACCAAATGCACCCGGGGGCAATTACTGCTATAAGGGGAAGAACCTTTGGCCAAAGGATGGGGGTTTGGAGTGTTTGGGGGCTTCATTCTTTGGAATTTCTTTTGTTGTTTCTTTTGATTTTTTTTTTTTTTTTTTTTTTTGGACCTGGGACTTTTTGGACTTTTCAGTACACTGGACGACAACATTAGCTTGGTAACGAATGCAAAATGCTAAGCTGTCTTGCGCACTATCATATTGTCTCGGAAATATCTCTGTGACAGCTACTGTTCGTTGTGGGTGATCCGTTGAGCACATGTGCTAACCTTTGGAAAACTGATTACTTACTCACCTTAGTCAACAAGGCACGTCAGCGCACGCAGCAAAATATATACCGCCACACTTAAGGCAGGACGCAATCGTGGTGGTTATTTTCTGGCAAAGACTCTGCCGGGCATCGTGAAGTGTTCCTTTCAAGGGGCATTGTTTCTCAGGTTATGGTTACGTATATGTACTGTACTGTACATACATACGGACGGGTCGGTCCGCACTTCCCACCTTGCCGCTCCGTGTCCTAACGTTCCAATTCTACCCGCGATGGCTCAACTCTTGCTCGTAGTAGAAGGCACAACGCTGGTGACAGCAACCAAGGCGGAAGGAGCTCTGCGACCAGGTGACTTTAACTTTCGGTTTTCTTCCCGCCGAAACGAAACAGTGATTGTTACATCGCGCCCCACGTTGGCGCCCATCCAGTGTACCCACGCCGTTCGACGACGCTAGACAGGGGGCAGTAAGTCAAACAGGGACCTTATCATACCCACTCCGGATTGACTTAGAAGCTACAACCAGCCTGATGGGAGTGCCCGACCGGTTGATGTGAACCATCAACCACACACAGCCCGTGTGCCTAGGTAGATCCGGTGTATATTGCATCCTCCCGGTCAAAACTCTACAGCGATGTCTTCAGCAATTCCGCATCCGGGTTACGCGCACGACGACGCCTTCGACGAAGGATTCCTTGCAGTAAGCGACATCCATACCCTCTACTACCACCAGTACGGCAACCCAGAGGGAAAGCCAGGTATGCAGTCCCATTCACTTGAACCTCCTGCCATCTCGCACTTCCCATCCCCCATCTCATCTCCAGTCACGGAGGTGCCTACCTGACCTACCACAACAGTCCTCTTCCTCCACGGCGGGCCCGGCGGCTCCACCTCAAAGCCCAGCACCGTGTACTTCAACCCATCCATCTACCGCGTCGTCCTCCTTGACCAGCGCGGAAGCGGCCGCTCAACCCCCACCGCCGAAGTGAGGGACAACACGACGTGGGACATCCTCTCCGACCTCGAGGTCCTCCGCTGCCACCTCTCCATCCCAAAATGGCACCTCGTCTTCGGCGGTTCCTGGGGGTCCACCCTCGCCCTGCTGTACGCACAGCGCCATCCCAACCTCATCGGCGCGCTGGCGGTGCACGGCATTTTCACGGTGCGGGAGTCAGAGTTAGACTGGCGGCCCCAGCTACCCGGGCCGGCCGCGAGGATGTATCCGGATCTGTTTGGCAGGTTCCTCGCGCACCTGCCGGATGGTGATAGGGATGATGTCTATGGCGGTTATTATAGGTTGCTGACGAGTGGAGATCGAGAGACGGCTGTTGCAGCGGCGAGGGTGTGGAATGCGTGGGATGTGAGCATCGGGACGATCCGCGTGGATGAGGGTAAGTTGAGGCAGATTGAGGAAGATGAGGGGTGGAATTTGAGCCACGCGAGGTTGGAGTGTCATTATTTCCTGAACGGGGGATTTATGGAGGATGGGGAGATCCTGAAGCCCGAGAATTTGGGTAAGATAAAGGGGATACCGAGTAAGCTTTCTTTCCATGGGGTTTGTGCGCCAAAAGATGCGTAAGTAATGGCGAGTGCTAATGGTACGTTCGCATTCAGTGAGCATCGTCCAAGGTCGGTACGATCTTGTGTGCCCGCCGCAGACTGCGTATGAGTTACACCAGGGCTTGCCGGAGAGCAGACTGTTCTGGGTCCCGGATGCGGGACACTCCGCCCGTGTATGTTGACTTCTGGCTCCTCTTCCATCACAACTAGCTTGTACTCTTGCTAATTCTCGAAGGAACCGGGCATACGCCAAAAATTGATCGAGGTCTGCGACGAATACGCCCAGTTGTCGTATGAGTGATGAGGCAATTCCATAGATACAACCGAGGCATCGGGAGCGGGAATGGGGATGGCTGTGACTAATCGAATAATCAAATGCAGGTGTTGGAAAAGGCTGGTTGTCGCTCCTGTCCGAGTGTCCTCATGAAAATACTGACGGTGGGTAGGGGTTTCAGTATCTCCTGAGCAGCCATTTGGTAGATCATAGTCAAGAAGCATACCGACAGGCGCATTTTGTCCAGCACCCAGCCAGGGGTTTGTACATTTCCGAGTATTGCGTCGAGCTCTCGGAAGGTTAGCATCTCTAAGGAACATACTTTAATAGTATCGATCATATATCTGCAAATGCGTAAGGTCTTATAGTTGATAATGTCGTAGACGGTTGCTAGCTACCTTCTGTATAATATTATAATCTTTTGCAAATAAAACCTTTTGTTTACTATTATTATTAGACAAGTAAAGTCAAGTATATACAATAAAAACTATTAAGAACGGGACAACTAACAACTTAAGATAAGGTAAGCTTTGCGGAGTAAAGGGAGCTAGCTAAAGAGTTATAATAGTATTTGAGATCGCTACTTTAGAGTTTGTTAGTTCTAAAAGCTTAGTTAGAGATCTTGACCGACTATTACTCGAGTATTGAATACGAACGAATAAGCAAAAGATCTAGTGATTGATTAAGTAAGCTAGTTGTTTTATAGAGTATTACGAAAGTTGAAAAGTAGTAGAATAAGAAGAAAGTTTAGTTTATTCTTACGTCTAAGTTTCTTTAACGAACTCGGATTTGAATTGTAATTACAAATAAATAGTTTATCGTATAGAAATATAGATAAAAGTACTAGACTAATTAAAAGAATACGAATCGAATAATATATACAAAAAGAAAATAGTAATTAATTAAAAATCTATTTTAAAAAACTATACTTTTAAATTTTCTTTTTTTTTTGTTTTTCTTAAAGAAACTACTTTACTAAAATATTATAAGTAACTCTTTATTATATAACTTACTTTTTTAAATACGATTTTTATATTATACTTTTACTCGTAATATATTATTTAAGAGAATATATTATATATATTTTTTTTTGATTACTTATTCGTAAGTAAAAGATACGACTTATAAATCTTTAGCTAATTAAAGTTATTTTATAATAACTTAAACTTTTTTTTATTTTATTTATTTTATAGCGATAGATCTTTTATTTATTATATATTTAACTTAGTTTTAATTCGAATATGTTTTATAATACTTAACGTTTTCGAATTCGAAAATCTTTAATTGTAAGACTAAAGCTAACGTTGTTTTTTTAACTTAACGAAAAAGAAAAACTTTTGTAAAACTACTCTATAGCTTTTAAAACTATTTTATTTTAAGTATATTCTTACAGTTTCGTTTACTATAAAAGTTTTTAAAATTTTCTAAAAATATAGTTATAACTTGTTTTTTAAAATAAAATTTGTTTTTTATCTTTTTCGCTTTTTTATATTTTAGTATATAAAGTAATAAAAATAATTTTACTTTTTCTAAAGACTAATTAGACTATTTAATAATTAGTTTTAACGTTAATTAAATATTACTACTAAAAGTAGTAAAATCGATATTTATCTTTTTAAATTTAAAAGTTATAGCTATATAAATTTAAGTATATTCGATAAAGAGTTCTATAACGCTAAATAACTTGTTAAAACAATTTAAGTTAGTTTTGAAGTAATATTTTTTTTTTAATTAGAAATATCTATTAGAATAGACTAGTAATTTAACGTCTTTTTTGTAATTTTACTTCTATTTTTAAATCGTTATAAAGTTCGATTTCTTTTAAGTTTAATAAACTTTTTTTAGTTAATTTAACTTATTACTATTCTTAAGTATTTTTAGTTAAGTATTCAATTTTATTATATATTAAAGAAGTTAAAGTTAAACTTATACGTAAATATTCTTTATATAGTAAACTTTTTTAGTTATCTTATTCGGAAAAGCTTTTAAATATTAAAGTATATTTTAATTATAATAACTTATACTCTTATAATCTTATAGTAAGTATTTTCAAATAATCTTTTTTTTTAATTAGTAAAGATTTTTGTTATTTTATAGTTCGAAAATTACGAATCGACTTTTCTTTAAGTAATACTTTAACTAACTTAAAAGCTAAAAAACTATATTTTTATTTTTTAAATTATACTTTTATATCGATTTCGTTTTAAATAATTTTAACTAATATTTAATTAGTTTAAACGAAATATTTAAACTAAGTTTTAAAAATTTTATTACGAAAACTACGTATTTGTATTTTTTGATAATAATAAAAAGAATCGAAAAACTATATAACTAGTTTCTTTCTATAAGTATCGAAAATAATAGTAATCTAATATTATATATCTTTTTAATATTAAAGCTATATTTGAAAACACGTTCCGAAATACTATTATTAATTAATACTTTTATTACTAATCGTCTCGTACTTTTTAAAAGTATCTAGTATTGTAAAGTTAATTTATATATTTTTAGTATTTATATCTTTTAGAATTATAATATAAAAAGCTTTAATAAAGTAAGAATTGATTATTTTATAATTAATTAGTTTTCTTTTTAAGTTAAACAGTTCGTTTATATATTAAGAAAAGGTTATTTAAAAGTTCTAACGAAACTTAACTTTACTTACAAACTATTATAGTTTTACGAAATTTAAAAATAGTTCTTTTATAATATAAAGATTACTTATATCCGATATAACTTATATAAAATAAATAAAGTAAATAATCGAAATTTCGGTTAGTTATATAGTAAAAAGTACTAGAATCGTTTTATATAAATTTGTATAAACTTTTCTATTTATAATTAAGCTAATTAGTATTATATTTATTAATAGTTATATTCTAAATTAGTAAGTAGTTTTACGAATCTTTTTATTTAAAAAGATTAAACTAGTAATAGATTTCGATAATTATTACGTTCTACAGGATAAAGTAGTTGCGATAGAAGATATATATAAGAAAAAGGGATTCGGTTAAAGTTGAAAGTATAGTATATTAACTACGATAAAATCTCGTAATAGGGTAGTCTTTTATAGTATAAGCTTTAATAAATCTTACTAGTTTTTCTTTTTTTTATTCTTTTTGTTTAGCTTAAACGATTTGTATAAGTTTGTTATCTTTACGTTTTTTAGTAGTAACGTCGTAATTGATTAAAGTAGAAGAGATTTTATAACTAATTTTAAAAGCTAATTAAGTATAAGATAAAGTAAGTGTAAAAATAAAAACGAAAGTAAAGATAAAAAGTAAAGTAAGTAATTTAGAAAAGTTTAGTAGAAGAAAGAAAAGAAATTAAAGTTAGAATTAAAACTAGTAAGCTATATTTATAATTAAGATTTAAATAGTAGCCGAAACTTATAAGTATCGAGTAAATTCGTTAATATAAATAAGTTTTATTTACGTTTAATAAATTAATATAAGTAAATTTGTTAACGTTTAAGTAAATTAGTATAAGTAGACTAGTTAACGTAGATTTAATTAGCTAGTATAAGTAAATTAGTAAACGTAAGTTTTTAATAAAGAAAAAAGTTTCTTTTTTCTTTTACTTTTATTTAAGTTATAACTTTCTTATCGCTTTGTTCTAGTCTTCAACTTCTTTTTATTTATAATCTTTTAGCTTCGTTTATTTAGATCTAGTATATTCTTCTTTTCTTCTTCAAACTTAACTACTTTTTCTTTTATTTTACTATAACTCTTTTCTATAAAGCTAATCAATATAGTTTCGCTATAGTAAACGTTTCTAAACAATTAACTTTAGCTCTTATCGGTACTTTTCGCCGCGCTTGTCTTAACGTACTTTCTACTTATTTAAGCTATATTACTTAGTATAGTCGTCCCGAAGAGAATAGTATTTAGCTTTTCTACTTCCTAAATACTTATACCGCTGTAAGTTCTATTCTAAACTAATTACTTGTCTTTTTCGTACTAACTGTCTTTATAGTTCTACTATCTTATTATAGTTCGCGATATTACTTCTTCTAAACGTACTTACAAGTTTTTTCAATACTAAGAACTTTCTTCTAACTTTAATATTCTTATAACTATTTTTCTTATTATAAAAACAAACTACGACTTTATAGCTATACTTAAAAGCTATATAGCTACAAAGCGTATCTTATAACTTATCTTTATAGTCGTTTAAGATTCTGAGTTACTAAAATACTTCGCGTTTATAATCTTAGTATATTTTAATCGTATTTATAAAGGTTAAGATAAGCGCATAAGGTGTTAAGGAAGCTTAATAATATAGTATAAGTACTATAAAGGTGTAAAA